>JASANF010007345.1:0-16365 GCA_030248245.1 Trissonchulus sp. WLG1_4 | reverse complement strand
TTTAGATTAAAATCAATTTTCTAACTTTTTCAATTATTAAAAATGAACTGTGAGTTTTGAAAAATAGCTATGTGGACGCACATCAAGCCATACATAACAGTGAACGTGAATCTGTATATAGCATATACAGATAGCATATGCGGTGTAATATATATATATATATATATATATATATATATATATATATATATATATATATATATATATATATATATATATATATATATATATATATATATATATATATATATATATATATATATATATATATATATATATATGTATGTATGTATATGTATATGTATATACAGCAAACAAAAACAAAACTTTTAACCACACATTAATGTGCCCGCTTCCCACTGCAGGTTTAAGGTTCAAGGTTTAACGTAGAACATGATGTGAGCATATTGCACATTCCCACTGCATTGGTTTAAGGTTTAACGATGTTGAAAAATTTCTACTTTTTTGGTTTAAGGTTTAAGGATTCAGCCAATCAGCTACGAGCTGTAGGCGGAGCTTCTCCAAATCAGTTACGAGCTGTAGGCGGAGCTTCTGTATTCTGTCAATCAGCTGCGAGCTTGTGCATCCAGCCAAGGAATATACAACATTCAAATATCGTTAAACCTTAAACTGCCAGTGGGAATGAAACGTTAAACGTTAAACCTTAAACGTTAAACCATAAACCTTAAACCTGCAGTGGGAAGCGGGCATTAAACACACGTTAAAGCACATTAAGCACAGTTCATATGTATCTATCCTGAACAGTGAAGGTCATATGATAAGATGCTTCAAAATATGATAAAAGTAACTTTTAAAAATAACACAACGTATGTACACTCCATTAATTAAACAACAACACTTTTTCTAATATGGGCAAAACACAAAGTCTAAAATTTAACAGGATAAAAGAGTCCTAGTAAAAGCTAACCATGTACATACATCATACCAAAGGAATACTAGTATACTAAACATATTGGTTATATAAAATTATTCCAAGGATTTAATTGAATCAATATCAATCTACCAATCAAGTCGACCAAACTTTCATTTCTATCGACATCCCTTGCAGTACAAGTTGCCTTCAAAAGCCCCACACAAACAGCATTCCCTACATTCTGCATCAACCATTGCAATTGTGGCACTTTTCTTGCATGAATAACAATATAGAGGTTTAGCCCGCGAAATATCACCACACTCAGCGCACGCGGCATGATTGGAAATGACTGGGATCAGCATTTTTAATAACGTCTCTCCAAACGACAAATTGATGTGGAAAAGGACATCCAGATTGTGGGCTTTGCAAAACGTGATTCGTTCAGACAAACAGGTGCTGAGATTGGCGATATCAGTGTCTTTAGTGAAGGTATGCAAGGTACGTAGCCGCACCGGTTCCCAATAAGGTTGGTTTTTGGTAACCACGTTATCAGCGATTAGTCGTGCACCAAGACATTTCTTCGACGATTGAGCCCAAGCAGTCTCCAAAAACAATGCCAAATGCGACAGGAACGAATTCATCATATATTTTTGGCCAAAACGCAGCAACGCAGCCACTGCAGAATCTGAAGTAAAACAGCAAAAAAAACAACAGAATGTTTTGCTATGTTAGTTTACACGAACTTTGCGCACAGTCTGAACCATTCAGCCTCAGGAGTAAATTTTTTGTAGTAGTTTTGAGCCTCTGCACATCCCTCAAGAAGCTGACACACTAACGGGATTCTAGTTGAGAGCTGTAAGCGTTCGCAATGGTCCAACGTTGCTCTAACCTGTATTATGCCATCGCTCAACCGGCCTAGGAAATCAATACAATTAGCATCTATTTGCTGTCATACCAGGACAGTTTTAAGGAGTGGATTAAGTTTGCATAGCTATTCATTTCACAGTACAAAAAGGATCTCACACATCCCAAAATCAAGGGTCTGGGAGGGAGGGTCCCGATAACGAAAATTGTGGCAAAAGAGCAAATGACACTTTTTTGCAAAATTTTGCACAAATTGAATAAAAAATGTAACTTTTTTGCGAAACTTAGGGTATGTATTTTTGGTCTATCAGGAAGAAGAGAAGAGGGTACTTAAAATTTGGCCGGAGAGCCCTTCCGCAAATTGTAACCCCGTTAATATACATGTGTGAGTGTAATGTAATTGAATATGTACCGTGAAGGGGCGGTGGTTCGGGAGACAATTGCAGCAGAACTGCTTCCACTTCGTCCACCGTGAAATCCACAAGTTCTACCCGTCCTGTTTGTTTCTCTTCGCTGTCGCTGTCAAAAAACATGGCCTTGAACACGGGGCTGTGATAGGCCAAAATGGTGGTGTTGAAGTGCAGCTCCTGGCCCTCCACCACGAACACCATGTCGTCCAAATCTTGTTTTTTCCGAAATGGCCTACTTTGGTCCACATCTGGTTGATTATCGGCCTCGTTCGCCGCTGCAGCCATTTCTAAAACAAATTAACAGCGTATCCACAAAAGCACAGCAACCAACACAAACATAATGTACCTCTTGCAGACGATGCAAACGCAATCCTTGTCGCAGAAGACACAAGAGCATGACTATACATAGCACCAGGGGTGAGGCGGTAGGATGGATTTTTGGTATATTAAAAACTACGTCATACATACATTACGGGGGATCTTTAGCTTTTCGCAATATGTAATTGCTAATATCAAGAGTACATAATTAGACGAGTATGACACTCTCCATATTATGCAATGAGTCAAGCAATAGTCACCCCTTCCCTTTTCGAAACCGTACATTAAAGGCTCATTTAGTACATAAAACCCAAGGCATAATAGGGAAAGTGTCATACTCTTCCTATTATGTACTCTTGCTAATTGTAACTTGTTTGAAATTTTATCACAAAAACAACACATAATGGTACACACACACATATATAATATACATGAACTAAAATGTGAGCTCAGCACACCGAAAATTGTGCAACTGGCGAGGGCCTGGGACTCTTTGGTATTTATAGTGACCATACATGGGCGTGGGGGGGTTTTGGGGGGGTTTTCCCCCCCCCCCCCCCCCCAGAAGGCACCGTCACCCCCCCCCCCCCCCCACACAGTTGCTTCACCCCCCCCCCCCAGATTGTTTTGAGGGTACTCACGACGGCAAAATCAGTGGCTCACGAAGGTAAAATGGTGGCTTACGGAGCGAAAATCAGCGGAAAAGTTGCTCCGCACACACCCCCCCCCCCGGTGGCTCACCCCCCCCCCCAAAAAAATCGTCAGCTGCCCACGTATGATAGTGACGTGTGAATTCTCGACATATGATAGCCATATTCGTATGATAGCCACTGAATTCTCGACCGCGTTGTCGAATCCCCAGGCTGCAGCTTGAGAGCGAGCCTGTGTGCGTAAAGTTGGTTAAATTTTGAATCGGTCTTCACGTCATTTTTGGGCATTATCGGCGTAGGCGGCCCTGCCATTTATTGTGCCCGTGAGCTCCGCGTGTTCCGGTATTTCTGCCCCGAGTTCTGTGTGCTCTATTTTGTGCGTTTCCGTCTGCGCCTACTGCGCCTAGCCCAGCAGACTAGGTAAGCCCCGCCCCCATTTGCCGTCGGTGTCCGGCAACCCTGGCCCGCACGGAAGACCCCGCTCATCATACCTGGAAGCCCCGCCGGCGGTTAGGCTAACTAGACCAAGAGCGAGGGATGTCTCTCCTTGAGGTCGATACCTACCGTTCCCGCTTGGGCCATTAGTGCGCTCCGCAAGTGTGGCCGTACAGAAACATGATAACTTTTTCAATTAAGACGCAGTTGCTCGTCTGCGTTAATTGCACAAAGGTGCAAATTATTGAAAAGATACTCAAATTCTATGTCGCGTTACTGTAGTTAATTCAGTTAATCTAATCCCGTTAATCTGAATTTGTGAACAGCCCCTAAGAAATCTACTTAGACCAAATAAGCCAATTTTTGGCATGAAGATAGTCAAGGTGATTTCCAGATACACCATATTAGCCGAGACGCTTCAGTCCTAATCTTCACAGTCTAAGGCTTCACCTGGGAGTACCTCCCTTCCTCCCTTATTTCACTCCACTCACCTAGTAACATTTCAACTGTATGAGTTCACGCTCATGGTATTTAATTATTATGTATGTACTTTACTTACCCTCTTGTGTGTGTGGTCGCTTGGTTTTTGTGTAATTTGCAGTAGCCTGTATAATTAGTCAGTCGGTGTATTCTTTTTGGCCTGTGCTGTCGCGTTTCGTGCCTGCCCCTGCCTATTATTTCTTGCACTGTTCATGCCAAATTGGCCCCATAACCTTTCTTACTGTTTTCATTATGAAAAGTTCGTTAAATTACCATGCGTTCGTGTCTTTCCTGAGCAGTTTTGGCGTTCCGTGTGCTCCGCTGCGCCTACTGCGCCTAGCCCAGTAGTAGTGGTGGTAACCTAGTTTTTTTCAAAACTAGGTAAAGTAAAGTACAATTTCACAAAACTAGGTTTTTTTCTTTACGCCCAGAAGGTGTTCGAGCACTGTTTGACTGATTCACCTCTTCCTTGTGTTGAAGTTATACCAGGCTGCGAGTAGTAACTTCAATACAAGAGTATTCCTAAGCTACCGAATGGCGGGAGTTAATAGTTGTTACTTACTACACGGTATTAGGGGTATTTAATGATAAGTTTAGGGCGAGTTTTGAGACCTAACTTCCGATCCCGCTTGCGGGGTTACCGCAAGCGGGGTACAGTCAGGGGTGGACGCGGATCGTGGGTACCCGCGGGTACCCGCGGGTTGGGTTGGGTTGGGTCGGACAATTTTAGCCGTGGGTCGACCCGCGGGTACCCACTTCAGGCTGCGCGGGTCGAAAAAAAATTTTCTGACCCGCGGAAACTGGAACCTGAAGAAATTGTCGACAAGGGTCCCCCCTTGGTTTTTATAGCCCGCCCAAAAAAATTTCGGATACGTCTCCAATGGACAAAATTTGGTCTAAAATTTTAAAAAATTCTAAAAATTTTTTTCTGGGGGCTGCCGCCCCCAGACCCCTGCAAACTCTGTGGCTTACTCTTCCTTGTTATTAACTTTCATGAAAGCCTATGTACAGTACAAACCAGAAATAGATACGTATGCTCGAAGTGCACGCGTGCAGATGTGACGTCATTTTGACGTCACTTTGTTGCATTACACTTCGAGCAGTTGAAAGCATAACGTGCTCGAAATTCGTGCAGGTATCGTACAGATACTAGCTACACCAACCAAGTTTGGCAGACGACTTTGAAATTGATGGTGGTCAAGCGTGAATATGCGTTCGCTTTGTTTCTGCCATTATCATACACGTCTTGCATAACATCGTGTAGGACTTTGAATTGCTTGCTTTGTTTTCAAGATAAAAGTAGTTTAGAAATACGTTCGGATCGGATTGTGGTTTGAATATAGTTTTGTAAATTCACCTTAAATACAAATGATAATATAATATGTAAAAAGTCTATGTGAGAAAATCACAAAAATTACAAAAGGCTGTATGTATGTGTATTGTATAGTCTTTGCCAAAAATAGTGTAATCTGCCATAAGCCATTTTAAAATACAAATTCCAAAACACACTAGGATTCCCAAAGTGAAAAATGTCCAAAAGTAGTTACATAAATATCTTTTAATTGAAACTGTATCAAAAAATCATTCAACCGCTTTTATTTACTTTTATCTATTGCTGACACTTCAACCAATTTTTTTCAAGAATTTAAGGTGGTAGTGTTCCCAAAGCAGTTTTGCTCACAGGTTGCAAAAGGAGAGCTTTTTGCTTTGCCGTAGATTGGGCTTGTTGTTTTGAAATCGTGCGCTTACTGAGAAACTAGTCCAATGCTATACTCTGTTAAATAATTATTGCCAAACACTAGACTACCAATATCTACCAATATCTTGAACCAATCACCAACTGTAAGCCAGACATCACACAATAGGGACATAAACGTTCAAAAAATCAAGCCAGATATCAGATTGGCCAGCTTGTAAAGTACATATACTGGTTTGACGGACCATTTTTTGCAACAAATAAGAAAAATGAAAAATGAAGGTTCGTTTTTCTTTTGATTTTAAAATAAGTGTCTAATTTTTTTCACAATTTATCATTATCGCTGTGAGTACTTCACAGTTTACGCACAGTTTCACAGTTCAAGCAGGTATTACTCCGCAACCACTCAAGCAATTTGCACTAAATTTTGTGTGCATAAACTACAACATATGTCCTTTTAGTTCGTGTAAACAAACTAGACAACCAGATTGATAAATGTGGTGAAATTATCGAATGTGAATAGGTTTTCAAAACGTCATTTTTCCGACTTTGCGACTTCACTGCTAACTGTATGCTGCATCAATTTTGTTGAAACTTAGCGAAAATATTTGTCTCAAGACATATTTTCTGAATATATAATGAACAACGTCTGAAATTTTACTGAAAAAGTTTCGAAAATTTCGACCCGCGTCCACCCCTGGGTACAGTCGTGAGTGTCCCTACAAAACTAGGTAAACTATGTGAAAGTACCTAGTTTTTTTTGTGAAAAAACTAAGTAGTACTTCGTCAAAACTAGGTAGTACCTAATTTTTTTTAAATTGACGCTATCATCTATTAACCGTTACTAATATACAAGTTATCAAACATATTCTGCTCCATTACCTAGTAATTGAAGCTTAAGGGTATGACTATAACCACTTTTTGACTTATTATTCTCTTGCTGTGCTTCAAATGTGTGAAAAAGTTATCCAAAGGCAAGCAGACGTTTGGCCTAGAAATTTAGATGAACCTAAAGTTTAAATAGCTGTCCCTCAAAGCGTCTAGTATATATTGTTTTGTATGCCCGGACTTGTGAATTTTGCCAAAAAAAGCATCTTTTCCGTTAATCCCCCTAGTACAGAAAAAATTTACTGAACCTATCGAAAATTGACATATGTAACTTTGTTACCAATAAATTATATTTTTGGCCTTCAACTATGTAAGGATACAATTTTAACGGTTCCAAATACAGAAACTCGTTCCAGAAGACTCCCTGCATCTTAGAGCAAGAGCATCAGCACTAAAGTTTTTTCAAAAAAAAATTTTTCGAAATGCCTCTGTTCACCCTTCTCATACATTACTCTACAGCTTAATCAACTATTTTATTTAACTGCGCGTAAAAAGAGTGCAGCGCTAGAAACCCGCTGCATTAACCATTCGGCTCAAAAGTCTCACCATGATCTCGGGCCAATTCCTAAAATGGAAAACGGACTAGATTACAATTTGTTTGCCTAATAACTTATCTCAATAACGAGGTAGACTTAAAAAATTTTGTGCACAAGCGGGAGGTGATACAAAGTTGCAATCGCAAATTTCGTATAATTGTACCATGTACCTTTGCGGTACGTTAGCCTGAGAGCAGAACTTTATAATGCATGTAAAACTCTTGGGGAAAATAGTATCAGGTATCACATAGTCCTTCCAGAAATGGGTATCGGGTAGAAATACTATCACTTTTAAAAAACACCAGGCACTAAGAAGCGATTAGGGACAAATAAGGGTTAAATATTCGTTACGCTTATGCATGCGAAAATTATCCACTGTTGAAAATAAGTAACAACAAAACTAGGTAAAACTAGGTAGCCGAAAATGAAACTAGGTAGTACTTAGTACTTTTACATAGTTCTAAAAAACTAGGTACTTAAGTAAACTAGATACTTTTACCTAGTATTGCCACCACTACCCAGTTCATCCCGGCAAACCTCGGCCCGCACGGAAGACCCCGTTCATCATACCTGGAAGCCCCGCCGGCCGTTAGACTAGGCCAAGAGCGGGGGGTGTCTCTCCGCGAGACCGTTACCAACCCTTCCCGCTTGGGCCATTAGTGCGAGCCGCACGTGTGGCCGTACAACAGCACATGACTGAAATTTGTCCTTGTCCCTGTCCCTGTATCCTTGAGGACAAGTATGAACCGAGCTTAAGAATACCTACTGTCTAAAAATGCTTAAAGTTTTTGCACATCAACACTAATTGACCACAACATTGGCCAGGCACTTATGGCCAATGTTGTGGTCACTTGTGTTGATCTAGCAAATGCCCAAAAACAAAACGACAGTGGCAGGGATAAGGACAAGTATAAAGTCAGCCAATGTCGTTCAGCCCTTGCAGGAACATTATGAATCGTCTCAGTGGATGGTTTAGGTTCTGGGGGCTGCCCGCAGTGCTGCACTAACTTTTTTCCGAAAATTCCCAAGATGTACAGTACCTAATGCTAGGCATTAAGAGGGGGCTACCCAGGTCAAAAATCAAAGTTATCCAATTTTGCTTATTTTCACATAATTTACTCCCCCAAGGCACCTCTACCTCAGATAAGAACAATTAAGCTTGAAGGTGCACTTTTGGTTCAGTGCGTTTGTCAGTGTATTTACATAGGCGAAAGTACGCCAAAAAGCCGGAAAGTAGCCCTTATTTGGACACTTCTAGCACAAACCACATTACCTAAGTCAATCAAGCTGAAACTTGGCATCGTAGTTAGCGAACGACCGGAGGTAAAATTTTGCCGGAGCCGGAGCCGGAGCCGGAGCCGGATACAAAATGCCGGAGCCGGAGCCGGAGCCGGAGCCGGAGCCGGAGGCAGTGTTTTACAAAAAAATTTCAATTAGTAAAAAATGTTGACAATTGTGAAAAAATTTTCAATTTTTTTCGAAACAGCATTTTTTAATGTTTCAACAGTCACGCCCCATTTCTATATTATGTATTTACACACTCATACGACCACTGGCCACTGACTGGTCCCGCTTTTGGTGATCTCACAAAAAATTTTCATCAACATTGATAAAAGGTCATAAATTTGGTCAAATTGACCAGCATATATGGCATTTTGACTGCGGTGCCAAGGGCAGGTGTCAGGAGTCAAAGGGGGCTGGTTGTTCTGGCCTTCAGGGTGTCCGTCTGAACCTCCCCCTTTTAGTGAAACCTTGCAAAATTGTCAAGCATATATATACGTATATAAGAATATATACACCCAAAAAAATAGACACTTGGAAAAGATTGCACTGTGTAGAAGATACGACGCCGTAAATGGTTGTAGCATCCGGGGATTATCGCCCCCCCCGACTTCTGTAATTTAGGCGTATAGCACGTTGTAACCGGGAAGAAATCTTTAGGGGGAATGACTTCGATTTTTTGTAATGGGTGAAAATTAACTTTTTTGCTATTTTAACACAGAAATTTGCGAAATAACAGCACATGCAAACATATTTGACCGGCCGAAAACATCAGAGCTAAAACTCAAGTTCAAATCACTAAGTCACAGAGTTACAAGCTTATAGGGATCAGGGGGCGGCAGCGTGAGTGTGAGAAACTTTTGATTTTTAGGCCGAGTTTAGTCAATTGGAGACGTAAAAATACACAGTGCTAGAGAGGGGTAGTCATCTCCATTACAACTGGCAGTTATATAAGTACTGTAATCGACTAACCGCTTCGTTAATCTTGCGACTTTTTCTCAAAATTTGAACTTTTGGCCAAAGTTTGAACAATGAAAATTCTCCGGCTCCGGCACTTTTTTTGCCGGAGCCGGAGCCGGAGCCGGAGGCTCAAATCCGGCCGGAGCCTCCGGTCGATCGCTCGTAGTAGCCCACATGTATGCGCAAAATCGTATAATCCGGATTTTTTATATGTATTTTCAAATCTAAAATCGAGAACGAAATGTGAAAAAATGGCCGTTTTTTGGACCCGCCAAATTTGAGCGATTTTACATTTGACGTCATTGCTCAGGCCATGGGCAAAAATTTACAAAAATGGATCATAGAGGTTGAGATATGACGTTAGGCTATCGAATCATGTAAAAATCAGCTTCGTCAGTGTTAACAAAAATTTCGAGTAAAGGGGCGCTTTGCAACCACAAAAAACTTTTTTTTGCGCCTATGATTTACACGTAAAATTGAATTTTTGGGAGCCCCTAGTGAAAAATTGGCTGAAGCATTGTTTCAATTTTGTTACAACTGCGATGCGCCTTCCCTGGGGCTAAATTGTGTGCAAATTTGAAGCGAATCGTAGAACCTAAAATTTTCACCTTTTCAGGTAGCCCGTTCCCTTAAGCTAACAACCGTTGAAGTCCCATTTTTTTGAAGGTCACCATACGCAGAACCTAAAGGGCGTAGTAGGTGAGCACGCATCGTGGTGGTGTATCACTAACACAACACTTATTAAGCATAAGTACTTCTACTGTGGCAAAGCACACTTCAAAAGTGCCATGACATATCGACATCGGACCTTTTAAACGATATCAATTCTTTAAGTTGAAGTTAAATTTTTTAACAAAGAGTTTAAGGAACACAAATAAGCAATAAAACAAAGCTTTAATTCAAAAAAACTAAATCCGTAAATACCTACGCAAAAATTAATATTTATTACAGATCATACATTATTATATATGCATAGGACAATGCGACAAAAAACAAATATGAAACTGCCAGTAATTCTTCAGATAATATACGTAGTTCAAATAGAACCAGCTAACGTTTGCAAGATAGCTGTCAACACTCACAGACAACGAATATTGTATACTACTTACTACACCATTCTGAGCAATAGCCGTGTTAGTCCATGTTTTCCCTAAAATGTTGGTCAAAATGACCCAATGAAACAACTTTTTCGCAGGCCTGGGCCATCATATGATGTGAAAAAACTGACTCAATTTTAGGACCACAGAATATGTACATGGGGGGGTCTGGGGGGGGGGGCAAGCCCCCCCCCCCCAGATTTGAAATTCCGGGACAAGCCCCCCCTCAGATTTTACCCACCGGGACAAGCCCCCTCCTTGATGCTGAAAGAAAGGGGCCAGAACTCTCAAAAATTGCCCCAGATCGCCGTAAAATGCTTCAAAAAGCGAAAAAATTGCTAAAAAAGCCAAATTTTGTCGAAAATTTCCCCTTTATAGACAAAAAATCGAAATTTTTGCGTTTTTGTCCGCTCAAGCCCCCGAAACGTCGGGACAAGCCCCCCTAAAATTATTCCGGGACAAGCCCCCCCCCAGACCGAGACCCCGTGTACATGTATGTTTAGGACGTGTTTTGTTATTATAGAAAAAGTCCAGAGGCAAAAATCGTTACCATAACCAGCACCCAAAAATTTGTCAAGCACCCAAGAGTCAATGATATTTTAAAACAATAAACAAAGTTCCTACACTAGCAAACGTAAACTGTTTCGAGACCCGAAATTTGTGCATCCTCTTCAGTAACACACAGAACATATTATGTACATTATTTACATACTTTCACTATCACTTCACACCGTACAAACTTTTTAATTGGCACTTTTCACTTTTTACGCGGCGGCCTCAGCCGCCGCGTATACTAGATATTAAGGCAGGATCTGTTACAGGGAGATGTGCTAGGTCTTTCTGTAACAGCTGCGCGATTATCAGTGCATGCTGCACTGCTGTGCCCACTGTTGTAGCAGCAAAACCGGTTTTCGCTGGCCAGCCAGCGAGTGTGTATTGTTTGTGTGTCTGTGCGTGTGTTGTGCTGACACTTTGGCAGCCACTGATACTGCATAATTCGATAGTGATTATTGATACCGCATGTGATTGATCTGTGAGTCGCAATAACGTAGTGGTCTACGATAAATCGCACAGTTCCATTGAGTTTAGCTTCGCCTTCAGGGGTCCATTTATCTGAGCAATATGTTTGCCGGTGAAGTCTCAGCGACGACTTTTGGGCATTTAGAACATAAAAAACGTTTTAATTTTAAAAGCTCATCGTGAATTGAAAACATTTTTAACGACGAATATTTTCGACGTCTAACATTTTGCTTCGATAAATCGGGCCAAGGAGTTCGAGACCGACCAACTGAAACAATTCATCGGCTTTGCTAATTTCAATCAGCCTATTCTATTCTTCACTTTATTTAGTTGGCGTGTCTTGAAGCCATTAACATGAGGGTGCATTTATTGGCGCATCGTATCGCGTTTGGCACATAAGCGGACACACGAAAAAAATTCGATAATTAGCATTCGCCCGCTCGTGCGCCATGGGACAAAATGCGCCTTTTGTAAGTACAGATAGATCACGCTGTATGAGTTTTGCGATTTGATTTTATCAATGTTGATAATCCAGTTCGAAACGCACAAAAAACAAAGCATGAAACTGCGGAAGCTAAATTTTTGAGCCCCGAAACCGAAAGCATCGATAACCCTTATGCGTTCATGTTCGCTAGCTTTACATCTCTCATTGCCACACTCTCAAAAATTTCAGATGTGCCGCGTTTTATATTCTTCAGAATATTGTCAAACTAAAAAGCAACTAAGGGAAAGTCTCAAACTCAAACTCAAAATTTCTCTACTCGCAAGACGTACTTGTTTACTTCAGGGCCTCGCCTAATTACTGACGGTGTCACGGTGTAAACTTTCCCCCCTGTGGATTTTCCCCCCGGAAAAATTTCCCCGGTGTAAATTTTCCCCCCGGAAAATTTGCACCGGGGTAGATTTTCCGGGGGGAAAATTCACACCAACCATATAATTTGACTGTTTTGAACTTATTTTTTCAAAACTGGCGATAAATTTAATTGTATTTATGCATTTTTGTTTATTTTTTATCAACATATTTATTTTTAGGCTGCCTAACTTTAGACTTGACAAAAGACTATGAATTTCGAACATATGGGTAATATTATAGTATATATCATAGATTCTCTGGGCCCGTTTTTTTGAAGCAAAATGTTCAATGTCGAAAATTACCTATTACTATTAAAGATTCATTAAAACATTTGCAAATAGTGTTTGTGACCGGCCGGAATTTTCGGCCGGCCGGTCGGCCGCCGGCCGGCCTGATAGTCGCCGAAAAAAGCCGGCGTTGGCCGGCTAAAATCAGCCGGCCGGCCGGTCGGCCGGTTAAAAACACCGGCGGGCCAACCAGATTCAACCGACTGACAAATAACAATGCGGCAGGCTAAGTTTATGCCAAAATGACACTCTGAACATGGATCAATTGGTTTTATCCAAAAATTCGGCCGGTCCGGCCGGCCGGTCTTCAAGGAGCCGGCCGGCGGCTTTCGCGGCCGGTCACTTGCAAACGCTGAACTTAACAGACTTACATGACAATAGTGGTCGTCGTTGAAAATGTTTGCGGTTGAAAATTTTTTCAACGACAAATATTTAGCTTCGCTAAATCGGGTCCTGGGATCCGATTTATCGAAGCGAAATTTTCGTCATCGAAAATGTTCGTCATCGAAGATTTTGGATTTATCATTTGGCATTTGACATTTGGCTTTTCGATGACGAACATATTTGATGACGAACATGCTTTTTCGATGACGAACATTTTTGATGACGAACATTTTCGATGACGAACATTTTCGATGACGAACTTTTGATGACGAACATTTTCGATGATGAACATTTTGTTTCGATAAATCGGGCCCTGAACAGTGTTATAGGCTCTTCTACTGTGTACCGTTGAGGCAAGTGAAAGCCCGACACACACATATATGTAATTCTCTAAGCCCCCTCCACTGTCCAGTTCCAGTCCGAAGAGCATATTTCAGGTAGGGCTGGGCACGGTTACACGGTACGAACCGTGTACTCGCGTGTAACCGTGTAGACGCTAAGCTTAACGTGCACACGATTAGGAGTCACTATCCGCGGTTACTTAGCGGTTAAGCATGTACACACACCGGTTTACTCTAAACGGTTGCCGCATGAGTTTGCACGCTATATTCTTCAAGATATAGGTACAGGTAGGCTATAAAAGCATACTGACAGCTATGCATTGTCCCAGTAGCTCCATGGTAGCTCGCTGGTCTGCATATCTAGAGATGGTTGGTTCGCATCTTCCCTGGGTCATTCATTCTAATGCTAATGCTGCCTAGTGAAGAATCCCCCACTGTTTCTTGACGGTTAGCAACCATGTAACCGTTTAGTAGGTATACAACCGTGAACTGTTTAGTAACTTTGTAGCTTGTAACCGTTTCGTAACCGTGTAACCGTTTATATGGTTAGTATCCGTGTATCCGGAAAATCTACCCCGGTGCAAATTTAAAATATTAAAAAAAATAAATAAAAATACATAAAAATACTTAAATTTATCGCCAAAAACGCCAGTTTCGAAAAAATAAGTTCAAAACAGTCAAATTACATGGTTGGTGTGAATTTTCCCCCCGGAAAATCTACCCCGGTGCAAATTTTCCGGGGGGAAAATTTACACCGGGGTAATTTTTCCGGGGGGAAAATTTACACCGGGGGAAAATCGACACCGTGACAACGGGACTTAACAAGTTAACGGTGGACTGCACCAATAAGTTAAAATTGAGTTTGAGCTTAGTCCGAACTCCAGTTGAACCAATTTACTTAAATTTCAGGTACAATGTAAATGTAAATATAACCTAAACCTGTAAACCAAAGAATTAGTCCGCTAGCTAGTCTTAATTTTTGATTTTATCAATGACTAAAATATTACAGTAGACAGTTTGGGGTCCTGTTCATAAAAATTCTAGCCCTTTTACGCCTAGTTTACTGATTGTCCAGAAAAAAACTTCGAAAATAATTTTGTGCAAAGAAGCTGCGATTTTGACCTATATATACCACCTGAAAACGATTTAAAGATTATTTAATATACGCCTGACTCAACTCAATCAGTTGAAGTTAGTCCTCAGCTTAACCGATTTAGTGCAGTCAACCGCAATTTCAGTATGATTAAGGTGGTAGTAACGTTTTCGACAGTTTTGCAGGAGTAAAACTTGACAACTTCCGATTAATTATCAATGAATATATAATAATAGTACGCATAATTAATTTAGAAAACTATATACTATTCTGAGTTAAATGCTTGCTAAAATAGCTTGCAAAAATCATTTGTAATTTTCATGGAAAATCTTTTTCATCCAGTTACGACAATTTTTTGTAAATTTTATGTTTAGCTAAGCCAAAGTAGTAGCTAGTCAAAACGGCCGTTTATTGAAAAAAAATGACACACGGGCATGTCAAAAACCTTCAATTTAGATGCCAAAACTCATTCTTCTGCGTTTTGCTTTTTGAGATTACGTCACATCAAATCAAGAGTACATAATGGCATCCCATAATGTACTCTTGGTCACATTTATGTAACATTTCTTTTTGAACTATAGTACATTACACAAAAGTCCACAAAACTTAACAACTACTACAAGGATTTTGTTCAAAAATCGGGATAAATTGGCACACATATGTGTCTACCTTATGCTAAAACTTCAAAAATTTTGTTAGCTTAAATTTTGCTTTACATTAAATTCACTCGCAGAATTCTGTAAAAATGTACTTCCTGGACTAAATCTCAAGTCTCGATGTTGCTATCTTCTCATGCGTTATTTTACATGTTTTTAGACAATTTCCGATGTGTCAATTTTTTTATTTGTTTCAATTCAGCGTATGGCGTGAAAAAATTGGATTCAAAAATTTGTATATTTTCCAAAATTCGAAAAATTTCAAATTTGAAGGTCCGTAACTTCTTTTCTGCATCATATAAACGCACCAAACTTAGCATTAAAATTCACCCTGTTATTGTCTATGTTAGTGCAAAGAATAAAATTAGTTGGAATTAAATTGTCAATTGTACAAGCAAAACATGAAAAATGCAAAAATTCACGAAATTTGACTACTTTAACAGTGTCTGCTGACAAGCTTGTTACAGATTTAAGCTAAATAATGTGCATAACTGTAGTTTTAGTCAAGTTATTCAACGTGAAAAAGACAGCCACTAATTTTATTGAGTCAATCAAAAGTTATAGCAAAACTGTCGAAAACGTAACTACCACCTTAAACTAGTTCCAACATCGTGCTTAAAAATTTGAAATCACTGATACCGAACGGCTGCTGCCCAACACTCAGCTTTATTCTCATTTTCTTAACTAATTTTAATCCTGTTCAGCATCTTTACATCAACGTGCTGCGTCTTTACAGATCTTTTTTCTTCCGTCTATACGATTCCTAGAACTAGTCTAAATTATTAACTATTGATACAAACAGAGATAATAAAACGTATTAAAATCTTTAAAATCTTAAAAAAAGTGACACTGTAAGTCGCGCAAAGTTTATGTAAATTCAAAATCTCGAAGTTGCACCCCATTGGGCCGTTATCTTATATCTTAAAACATACAGTACTGTGCAAAAAAAAGTTCCCTGTTCGTCGGCGTACGACGAGCTTCGTCGTTCGCGAAAAGTGACGAACGCTGGCCGGAAAGTGACGAACAAAAAAGTTTTCCAAAAATGCTCCAAAACACATTTTCAATGTAAAAAAGTGAAAAATTGAAAATTTTTTGTTCGTCACTTTCCGGCCACCGTTCGTCACTTTCCGGCCACTGTTCGTCACTTTTCGCGAACGACGAAGCTCGTCGTACGCCGACGAACAGAGAACTTTTTTACGCGCAGTACTGTACAAATACATATAAACCCCTTTCCACATAAAC
>JASANF010007344.1:0-17437 GCA_030248245.1 Trissonchulus sp. WLG1_4 | reverse complement strand
TGTAGCAGTACCGCCGGGTGCGGGCAACGAAAACTAAACCAGCAGCGCCCGAAAAGGGGGCAAGGTTCCTTGGCTGAGTAAAAATTCTGCTTATTTTACCTAGGAGAATTTAGCTTCGCACTAATACCTGTGTACAGTTATGGTCTGGGTAAAATCCAGCCCCAGCCCCAGCCCCGGCCCCAGCCCCAGCCCCAGCCCCAAGTGGGTAAAATCCAGCCCCAGCCCCAACTGGGTAAAATCAGGCCCCAGCCCCAGCCCCAGCCCCAAGTGGGTAAAATCCAGCCCCAGCCCCAACTGGGTAAAATCCGGCCCCAGCCCCCAGCCCCAACTGGGTAAAATCCAGCCCCCAGCCCCAAATGGGTAAAATCCGGCCCCAGCCCCAACTGGGTAAAATCCAGCCCCAGCCCCAAATGGGTAAAATCCAGCCCCAGCCCCAACTGGGTAAAATCCAGCCCCAGCCCCAACTGGGTAAAATCCAGCCCCAGCCCCAAATGGGTAATCCTTTCCAGCTCCAGCCCTGGCCCCAGCCCCAGCCTACGCCCACCCCGGCCCCGGTTGGCAAAACACATCACCACAATCAAATAGGCAAACCTTTGATACAACTTCAACTATTACAGCAAGGCCGAAAGAAGCTTTTGATGCATAATTAGTCACTGGTAGGGAATTTTAATCGTATTCAAAATTAAAGCAATGCACTTTATCATACGAATTTAAATTTTCTAACACTAAACTTCAATCTCAGTTCTGCACATTTTCAACCAACTTTGTGGCTCTGTTCCGTCAAATTTTATTTGTATAAAGTCTCACAGTTTGTATCTTTTTGTTACATTTCGTGAAAACTTTGATCAGTTTTCTGTCGAATTTTAGATAAATTTCAGTAAGCTTCTTCCTTGCAGTTCAATTCCTGCTTTGTGTCGATCGAATTCATGTATCTAATGCTAAGTTTTCGTAATGATTTTTAATTTTTCTGTATTTTTCAACAACACCAATCAATAGATACCACCTGAGAAGAATAATGCATGTATGTAGGTATGCTTCTGAAATGATTTCGGCCTAAAGGAGATTCGGCCTACATAGCAGTGATATATTTTTTCACACTGCCTGCTGCTGCATTATTTCACACAATGCAGAATGTAAGTGTGCGTGTGCGCCCGCTCATGCGCCCTGTCATGCGCCCGCTCATGCGCCCTGTCATGCGCCCGCTCATGCGCCATGGCGTACGCCATGGAGCAAATTGCGCCTTCGTGGCAATAGGCCTTTAGCTGGTCGTGTCACTGCTATGTAGGCCGAATCAGGCCGAAATCATTTCAGAAGCATACCTACATACATGCATTATTCTTCTCAGGTGGTATCTATTGATTGGTGTTGTTGAAAAATACAGAAAAATTAAAAATTATTACGAAAACTTAGCATTAGATACATGAATTCGATCGACACAAAGCAGGAATTGAACTGCAAGGAAAATACATAAAGCTCACTGAATTTTATCTAAAATTCGACTAAAAACTGATCAAAGTTTTCACGAAATGTAACTGAAAGATACAAACTGTGAGAATTTATACAAATAAAATTCGACGGAACAGAGCCAAAGTTGGTTGAAAATGTACAGAACTGAGATTGAAGTTTAGTGTTAGAAAATTTAAATTCGTATGATAAAGTGCATTGCTTTAATTTTGAATACGATTACAGTTCCCTATCAGTGACTAATTATGCATCAAAAACGTTTTCGGCCTAACGGTGATTCGGCCTTGCTGTAATAGTTGAAGTTGCATCAAAGGTTTGCCTATTTGATTGTGGTGATGTGTTTTGCCAACCGGGGCCGGGGTGGGCGTAGGCTGGGGCTGGGGCCAGGGCTGGAGCTGAAGAATTACCTAGTTGGGGCTGGGGCTGGATTTTACCCAGTTGGGGCTGGGGCTGGATTTTACCCAGTTGGGGCTGGGGCTGGATTTTACCCATTTGGGGCTGGGGCTGGGTTTTACCCAGTTGGGGCTGGGGCTGGATTTTACCCAGTTTGGGGCTGGGGCTGGGTTTTACCCAGTTGGGGCTGGGGCTGGGTTTTACCCAACCTGGGGCTGGATTTTACCCACTGTTCATTTGGGGCTGGGGCTGGGTTTTACCCACTTGGGGCTGGGGCTGGGGCTGGGGCCGGGGCTGGGGCTGGGGCTGGGTTTTCCTGTGTTAGTTTTTGTTTCTTTGGTGTGTGCATCACTTGCTATATCTGGCCGCTTGCGGCGTTGTCCCCTCCCGAGAAAAAAATCTCTAAACCTTTTTGCTGAAGGGCGTAAATATTTTGAAAATTCGTCATATGAGGGTCGATCCCTTGCGCGAAGTACACATCA
The DNA here is from genome assembly GCA_030248245.1 of Trissonchulus sp. WLG1_4. NCBI lineage: Eukaryota > Metazoa > Nematoda > Enoplea > Enoplida > Ironidae > Trissonchulus > Trissonchulus sp. WLG1_4. The sequence goes on along the minus strand of JASANF010007344.1, from coordinate 15,098 downwards.
ACAAATTCTGGACTAGCGCTTTTGACGACTCGACCACACCAGTTCGATATTTAACGATGTTCAGGTATGGACTATGTAGAAGGAAAGTAGAAGCCAGACACCAGACTAGTTTGGTTGTGTTTTTTGTTTTGGGGGGGGGGTTTTTTTGTTGTGGGGGTTGGGGTGTGGTTTTTTTTGCGTGTTTTTGGTGGATTTGCGGCGGGATTGTTGGATTTGGGTTGGTGGTGTCGGTTCGGGGCGGCTGTGGTTGGGGGAATTTGTTGTTTTGCGGTTTTTTTTTCTCGGAGAGAGATGGAGAGTTGCTATTGTGTTTTTTTTTTATTTTTTTGTTGGTGGTTTTGTGTGTGGAGATGGATGGGTTGAGGGTTTGCTGTTGTTTGCGGGTGGGCGGGGTTATATATATGATGGTGTTTGGGTTGGGTTGGTGTTGTTTTTTTGTTGTTGTTTGTTTTTTTTGCTGTTTTTTTTGTTTTATTTTTTTCCTTATGATCACGTGATTAGCATGTGTATACGAAAGTTTTTTAAATCAGGGGGGGTTTTTTTTTTTTTTTTTTTTTTTTTTTCAAAATTTTAGCAAAATGACAATTCAAATGCTTAGGCAAAAATGTCTTTGACCATTATTTCATTAAAAATAGTAAAAAGGGGGGGGGGGGGAACACCGGTTTTCAAAAAAAAGAGCAGTCGGTTCCCATACTGACTTTACGTGTTAATCATATACGCTGGACAACATGTGGCTGCTACTTTTACACTATGCAGCGTTGATTTCAAAACAATAGTTCCTTCTCTAGAAGGAACAAAAAGCGGGTGTGGGTAAAATCCAACCCCAGCCCCAAGTGGGTAAAATCCAGCCACATTTTCCAGCCCATGATGGGTAAAATCCTAGCCTCTCACTTTTGCAAGTTCATTTTTAGCCCCAACCCAGGATGTATTTATATTGGATTTAATAGATTAAAGTATTAATCTATTAATAGCTTAATAGATTAATTCATTAATTTAAATATTAAGATAGACGAAATTTATAAGTTATTAATTTAATATTAAGATGACGAAATTTATAAGCTCTGTTTTAAAGCTTTTAGAAGGGAGATGTTATTAGCATTGATTGTAATTTTATGAATTAAAGAAGATGTTGATTTGTAAATGTGAAATTAGACTATATTTATATATTTAGAATGTAAAAGATGGTCGGATGTGTATAGGGAATTTAACGTTCAAGCAGTCTACACATCATCTAAAGAATTTAGTTTTATGTATTCTTTAAGAACCCGTAGGCCGAGTTTTACACGCCGCAACTCGGGTAATCTACGGCCCAGTAAAATCCAGCCTTTGCCCTGGGTAATTTCGCAAGCCCAAGCACAATTTCCGGCCCAACCTGGGTAAATTTCCAGCGCCCAATTTCCGGCCCAACTGGGTAGATTTCCAGCCCTAATTTTCGGGTAGCCCCAATTTCCGGCCCAAAAAGCTGAAGAAGTGGTCGTTTTAGGGGGAATCTTGTCTAACGGATTATATTAATGAGTAATGATTGCGTTCGTTTCTTTTTCTTTCTTTTAATTTTAGTTTCTGGGTAATTTCCAGCCCCAATTCTAATTTCTAGTGTAGCACAGTACCGCCGGGTGCGGGCTTCTTCCCGAAAGGGAAGAAATTCTAAGTAATTTTAACATCTAGCAGCACTCTGATACCTTTAGGCTAAAGCCCACTTCATACTCGTCCTTTTGAATTTTGTGCTTTTGTCCTTTGTCCTTTTGCGGTGGCTGTGCTGTGCTTGTGCTTGTGCTTGTGCTTGTGCTTGGGCCCCGGCCTTTAGCTGTGCTCCCCTTCTAGAGCCCATAGGTTGTGCTTGTCCCGTCGGTTGCGCTTGTTAGTTTATTTTTTTTTTTTTAGTTAGCGATTTCGTTTGTGATTGATGTTTTTGAGGGGGATGTGGGTTTTGTTTCTAAACATTTTGGCTACAAATGAAACCCGTCCTTTTGTCTGTTTAGGCTGTCCTTTTCGCTGTCCCGTTTTGTCCTTCGTTAGAAAAGTCCTGTTGTACTTTTCAAAAAGTCCTTGGGGCCTTTGCAAACAGTCCGCTTGTGTCTTCTTGTGACGAAAATGTCCTTTTCCTGTCCTGTTTCTTTGTGACGATGAAGGGTTTGTCCTGTAATGTTTGGGGAGCGAAGAACAGCAAAAGGAGAAGGACAAGATCACGTGTTTGTCAGTGCGGGGGCGGGACCTTTGCAGTTAGGTTTGTTTTGCTCAGGGTCATGACTGAGTTGCGCAAGTAGTTGAAATTATGGCATGTGTTTTCGACATGAGCATTGAAACTGTAGATTAACTGTAGGGTCTGGGTAAAATCCAGCCCCAGCCCCAGCCCCGGCCCCAGCCCCAGCCCCAGCCCCAAGTGGGTAAAACCCAGCCCCAGCCCCAAATGTAACAGTGGGTAAAATCCAGCCCCAGGTTGGGTAAAACCCAGCCCCAGCCCCAACTGGGTAAAACCCAGCCCCAGCCCCAAATGGGTAAAATCCAGCCCCAGCCCCAACTGGGTAAAACCCAGCCCCAGCCCCAAATGGGTAAAATCCAGCCCCAGCCCCAACTGGGTAAAATCCAGCCCCAGCCCCAACTGGGTAAAATCCAGCCCCAGCCCCAACTAGGTAATTTCCAGCTCCAGCCCTGGCCCCAGCCCCAGCCTACGCCCACCCCGGCCCCGGTTGGCAAAACACATCACCACAATCAGATAGGCAAACCTTTGATGCAACTTCAACTATTACAGCAAGGCCGAATCACCGTTAGGCCGAAAAAGTTTTTGATGCATAATTAGTCACTGGTAGGGAACTGTAATCGTATTCAAAATTAAAGCAATGCACTTTATCATACGAATTTAAATTTTCTAACACTAAACTTCAATCTCAGTTCTGTACATTTTCAACCAACTTTGGCTCTGTTCCGTCAAATTTTATTTGTATAAATTCTCACAGTTTGTATCTTTTAGTTACATTTCGTGAAAACTTTGATCAGTTTTTTGTCGAATTTTAGATAAAATTCAGTAAGCTTTTTTTTTCCTTGCAGTTCAATTCCTGCTTTGTGTCGATCGAATTCATGTATCTAATGCTAAGTTTTCGTAATAATTTTTTAATTTTTCTGTATTTTTCAACAACACCAATCAATAGATACCACCTGAGAAGAATAATGCATGTATGTAGGTATGCTTCTGAAATGATTTCGGCCTGATTCGGCCTACATAGCAGTGACACGACCAGCTAAAGGCCTATTGCCACGAAGGCGCAATTTGCTCCATGGCGTACGCCATGGCGCATGAGCGGGCGCATGACAGGGCGCATGAGCGGGCGCATGACAGGGCGCATGAGCGGGCGCACACGCACACTTGCATTCTGCATTGTGTGAAATAATGCAGCAGTCAGGCAGTGTGAAAATATATCACTGCTATGTAGGCCGAATCTCCTTTAGGCCGAAATCATTTCAGAAGCATACCTACATACATGCATTATTCTTCTCAGGTGGTATCTATTGATTGGTGTTGTTGAAAAATACAGAAAAATTAAAAATTATTACGAAAACTTAGCATTAGATACATGAATTCGATCGACACAAAGCAGGAATTGAACTGCAAGGAGAAGCTTACTGAAATTTCTCTAAAATTCGACAGAAAACTGATCAAAGTTTTCACGAAATGTAACAAAAAGATACAAACTGTGAGACTTTATACAAATAAAATTTGACGGAACAGAGCCACAAAGTTGGTTAAAAATGTGCAGAAATGAGATTGAAGTTTAGTGTTAGAAAATTTAAATTCGTATGATAAAGTGCATTGCTTTAATTTTGAGTACGATTCCCTACCAGTGACTAATTATGCATCAAAAGCTTTTTCGGCCTTGCTGTAATAGTTGAAGTTGTATCAAAGGTTTGCCTATTTGATTGTGGTGATGTGTTTTGCCAACCGGGGCCGGGGTGTGCGTAGGCTGGGGCTGGGGCCAGGGCTGGAGCTGGAAATTACCCATTTGGGGCTGGGGCTGGATTTTACCCAGTTGGGGCTGGGGCTGGATTTTACCCAGTTGGGGCTGGGGCTGGATTTTACCCATTTGGGGCTGGGGCTGGATTTTACCCAGTTGGGGCTGGGGCCGGATTTTACCCATTTGGGGCTGGGGCTGGATTTTACCCAGTTGGGGCTGGGGCTGGGGCCGGATTTTACCCAGTTGGGGCTGGGGCTGGATTTTACCCACTTGGGGCTGGGGCTGGGGCTGGGGCCGGATTTTACCCAGTTGGGGCTGGGGCTGGATTTTACCCACTTGGGGCTGGGGCTGGGGCTGGGGCCGGGGCTGGGGCTGGGGCTGGATTTTACCCAGACCATAACTGTACACAGGTATTAGTGCGAAGCTGAATTCTCCTAGGTAAAATAAGCAGAATTTTTACTCAGCGAAGGAACCTTGCCCCCTTTTGGGGCCTGCTTGTTCAGTTTTCGTTGCCCGCACCCGGCGGTACTGCTACACTGGATGCATTTTTAACGGTTACAGATCTGATTTGTTTGCAACAAAAATAATTTTCGCCCGATGTGGGGCTCGAACCCACGACCCTGGGATTAAGAGTCCCATGCTCTACCGACTGAGCTAACCGGGCTGTACAGTTTCCTGTAGCACATCTTTTAATTGAGTGACTGAGTATACAGTTTGTTAAACTGAAGCCAGACGTGACGTAACTATATGGTAATTACGGTTAGTGTACTGAGCCAATCGAATTTCGGTTACGGTAGTTAGGTACTATAGTGAAACCTTGCAGAAAGCTCTTAGGTTACACTGTGTTTCTAAGGTGGCGCTCTGAATAACCGAATTTGAGCGATAAAATTTTTGGCGTACGCTACCTCTATCTACCGCCACTTCTCTCACTAGTCACTACTCACTACCACTTCTCTCTACTACCACTTCTGTCTATTACCACTTCTATCTACTCGGGTTACTGTAATTTTTAATATCTAAGCCGCTTCTATCTACTACGAGTATACTCTAAAATGTGCTACTGTTGAGTTACACAGTCATTATTGTTATCTTATAAAATGTGCTACTGTTGAGTACACAGTCATTATTGTTATCTTATAAAATGTGCTACTGTTGAGTACACAGTCATTATTGTTATCTTATAAAATGTGGTACTGTTGAGTACACAGTCATTATTGTTATCTTATAAAATGTGCCCCCTTTGGTTTATATTTTTGGCAGGAAAATTTTTTCGGAAGTTTTCATTTCACCAAAATTTCAGACAAAACAGTCAGATTCAGGATTCTGTCAATTTTTTACCGAAAACAACTTTACCGTGGTTGTTTAGTTTATCAGTAAACACAGTACACAAAAAAATGTATGTTTGTGATTAGGTTTGTTAACTTCATACTATCTTTCAAGTCTGTCTGATTGATTGATTTTATTTTTTAGTATTCGTGTTTGGCTGGTTAACTTTTTTATGCCAATTGGTGGCTTCACATAGTTAACTGTAAATTCCAATTAAAATGAGTTTAACAAAAATCAAAAACAAGCAGGCCCCAAAAGGGGCAAGGTTCCTTTGTTGAGTGCAAAATCCAAATTTATCAGTTGACTTTTGTAACTTTTACGTTTCTACTTTTGATTTCAGCTCTCAGTGCACGTTAATAACAAAAATTTTGGTTCAAAATTATTTCTGCAGACAACTGTACTAACTTGTTTTGGTCAAACACAACTGTGGGGGGATCGAACCCATGCAATACACTAATCTTGAAGTAGCGCCTTTGACCACTCGGCCACGCTTCTTAGATTACTATTGATGTTTAATTGCTACTGCTCTAAAAAACCATGACTGATATGAGAGCGCAATAAATATTTATATTTTTTAATAAAAATAAAACTACATTAACTTTGCATTTGGCTAACAGAAGTACTAGAGATTATGCCACATTTTATTATGAAAATAGAAGTTTGAAACTGGTAAACTGACAATTGTCTAGACAGTCACGTGAATTGCATGTTTATTTTGTCTGAAACAATAGCATGCGCAAAAAATTTTTAAATAACAAAACAATCAAAATTACAAATTAAGACCTCTGAAAAAGTGTTGTTTATAATTGTTTTATTTTAAAATTGTGAAAAACGCTGTTTTCAAAAAAAGAGCAGTCAGCTCCCATACTGACTTTACGTGTTAATCATATGCGCATAACAGCTAATCATATGCGCATAACAGCATGTGGCTGCTACTTTTACACTGCGCAGAGTTGGTTTCAAAACAATGTTCCTTCTCTAGAAGGAACAAAAATCTGTGAAAGTATATACAACTAACGCACTACTCAGAACCATGCGGTGACACATGTAGTTCGATAGATAAAAAGGGAAGACTACTTTCTCAACTAAAATTTAGTCCCAGGGGATTGAGTAGGCCTTACTCAAAGGGGGGTCACGCCGGAGGCAAAGAACGAAAAAGCGTCACGGCGTGCAGGTCTAATTTCAAGCCAAAAAACTTTTCTATCTTGGGTGTATTTTAGCAGATGATTGGTAATTCCAATACAATCGGAGCGATTTTTAACTAAATTCGAGCCAAACAGTGTCAAAAATGCTATTTTTTGGCGAGAACAAGGACAATTTGTGTATGTCTGGAGAGGTCAAAATTTCACAATATTCAAAAACACATGGTCGCACACAAAAAGAAGAAAAAACCAGAAATGTAACTAAAATTGTAGCTGTTAGTTATATATACATAAGGTGCCTGACCATGGTCTTGCAAATTTACGTAAAAACTTGTAAAAATTCATTAAATCAATAGGTAAAAAATGGCAAAAAATGACCCAAAGTCTCGGTTTTGGTGGTCTCGGTCTCGGTCTCGGAAAAAAAACCGAGACTTCCATCCCTAATACACACACACACACACACACACATCTCTATATATATATATATATATATATATATATATATATATATATATATATATATCAGTTAACTTAAACAACTGATAACTTTTTCAAGAGTTATTAGTTAACTGAAAGGACGACCCGCTTACAGATACTTGGCGATTCGGTCTAAAATGGCGATCGCCGCAGTTCAACATAGGAATAGCCAAAATTAGCAGCGATAAAGGAAGGCTGGTATGATCACAAATAACGTTTGACTTCGACCAAACATCCACAATAACCTACGACATTACATCTGTATTTGCCACTGGCTTTGAGTCGCCGTGAAATACGTGGCGACCCGAGGCAAGTTGGCTATAGCCAATTTCGCTATCGTCGCGACAGCTTAGTTAAACAGCAATCGGTCGCTGTGGCTATAGCGACTACAGTTGGACGCCTAGGTCAGGACTCAGGCAAAATGAGCTAAAGCCTATATCGCCAGTTTTAGTAGGGGTATTCAGTCATGATACATGAAAATATACCCAGGTTAGTCACTATTCACTATGCTGCAAAAACACTAGAAACACAAACAATACTCCATTTTAATCTTAAAACAAAAAAATTATTTCAGAGCATGATGAGACATTAACACAATCCACAAAGTACAACATTAATATATTACAGCAAATATGGGCCAAGAACACAACATAGTACAATAAATAGACATAGAGCCAATATCACAAATATAAATAATGAAAACCACGACATCAGTGTTCAAAACTATAGAGCGTAGATTCATACTTGCAACGATAAGTGTGTTTAGCCGACAAAACTACAAAATAATACCCCACAAGCTGATCTTATATACTATTAGTGGTGTAATTTTATAATTTTGCTGGCTAAATGGACATATGGCAGCAACCTGAAAATTTAAAAAATGATTTTGTTTCGAATAGGACAGTATAAATGCAAACAAGGAGAATGTGGTCACTAGGATGGCATCCAGACTTATCTAGAAGTACAAAGTACGTCTCAGACTCTACCGACCCAAATCAGCCTAACCCAACCAAAGGACGGAAAAGGCGCAAAATAATGCACAGTTAAATGCCGAAATTTACTCTTTAGGTGTCAGGTGTCAGCTCACCCCACTTTGGGGTCACGCAGCCCCACTCGACGACCCCAACCCTGCGTTTGACAGTAAACCACCTTGAACACCCGAAACCCACGTTGGAAATGGAATTGACTCAAGCGGATCCGTTTCGCAAACACGGTAACATGGATATTTTAACATTGTAATATCCACATTTATTTAAACTAGCAGACTAACAAATACTATACAGCATACAGAATTTAGTATCCGTCGGATTTAAAAAGACTGCATTTTTCTGAATATAAAATCATTATTTTGAACATAAAGATATTATTTTTTAATGTGGGCGACTGCCGCCTTAGGTTGGGATGTAAAATTATTTTAATGACAATTAGTAAAATAATAAGAAAGACTGCTCGCATTACACAAGTAGAGGCTGAAAGTGGCACTTTGTAGCGCACAAACCGACCAAAGATTAACAGATCACGTAAATATCACGATCCTGTCTAATTACCGTTAGTAAAAATGACAGAGATCATAATTAGGCAATACAATATAACTGAAAAGTCAATCAGAATCAACAGAAGCTAATACTTGTTCGTAATCCAATTACTGTCTATATATATATATATATATATATATATATATATATATATATATATATATATATATATATATATATATATATATATATATATATATATATATAATATATATATATATATATATATATATTATCCTTGACTGTACAATCGAAGAGCAAGTCAATAGTCAAACTGCCTGTGGACAAAAAAGACACGCACAAGCTTAGCTACACAGAAATATGAGTTTGTCACCAATCATAAAATAGTTTGTTCCATCATTAAAGCACTGAAACCACGGGGAGGGGGAAATTGAAATTCGTTGAAAAACACGTCCAAGATAGCACCATCGTCCACTGAAACGATTCAAACAAACTTATTTTCACAAGCTGCTTGCAATCACAATCATCGCAAACTGGGTTTATACGTGTTTGAGAAAACTTAAGTGGTCCAATTTCGACGAGCGCATCTGTCTACTGCCAGATCGTACCACATATACATCTTGATTTAGCCATAAGACGTCCGTCACATACACATGAGTTACACGCACAAGCTATTACTGAGCACGTTCAAAAAAAGACGCGTCTAAAAAATTTAGCATTTTTGGGCTAAAAACACTAGACCCTGATAACAAAAAATAGAGAAAATTAGTTACTACACTAACTACAGCCCCCGAGCCAACATTGTCAAAATCGACAGCCCCCGAGCCAATGAATACGTACCGTACACAACAGGACACAAGGTTTTTCCTTTGGGAGCATTCATGGAGCAATTCATGCTTTCACCGTTGAGGTAAAACTGCAGTTCTGTGTGATCGTATGACACCCCCTAAAATAGTCAATAATGATGCACAGAATGAGACTTACATAAACTGAAAAACATGAAAATAAACGCAATCCGACAGATCAGACTCAAACTTGCCGAAGGAAGCAAAAATTGGTAACTAATCTGCCGTCTAAGAGTTGGTGGGGTGATGCCCACGCCCTGACAGATAAGGATGAGTGGGCAGGGAGAGGAGTTCATGTTGGAGCGGATGCAGGAGGCACCACACCCACCTCTCTGTAATTTTTTACTGATATTTTTTTTAGACACAAACACCCCCTATCGTTTTTGAGGATGGGCAGACCATTTTCTCTATACGTTTGTAATTCAGCCACACCTACATCCCCGCGACATTGATTTTATGTCGAAAAATTTGTGACAAATTTGATTTTGTAGACAATAACACTATCACCTCTTTTACAACCGTAAATGTCCCTAAATTGAGGGGGCTTAGTGGTCCCTCAATTTATTCAAAATGAAAAGTCAGAGTTAATAAAATGAAATTGAATAAGAAACTTTGGCCGCAAAATATTTTGCCTTGCTGTTTTTGCCGTGTGAATACAAGCAGCACTGTGAAAATAATACAAATGTCCAACTAACAATAATATCGCCTTCTTCGGGCAGTGGACCCGGAATACTGCTGAGGACGCTGTGGTCGTAGTAGAGTTTGCCATCGTGGCGCAGCACACAGGACTCCCCGTCCCCGCCCAGGGGAATGCTTGAGCAATCGACGTTTCTCGTCGCCAGACCAATACCCCAAATACCTGCAAAAATAACAAATTATTTCCAGCTAAGCCTTGCATCTAGAGCTTAAATACACTAATATATAATACTTATTTCCACAAAGATGTTACGATCTGTTTGTGTGCACATGTTGCCCTGTGCTAGCTTAAGACATTTTTCAAGCCACCTCATAATAGCACATGTCAAACTAACAAAAAAGTATACTAGAACCTATGTATATTATTGTAGCGCATGCAGACACCAGACACATCATGCTATGAAACTGGAAACAAAAATAAAGGCTCACCAGTTTGTTGCAGTTTGACTTCAAAATAAACTTTGTTCTGGAATATTGGAGTGTTTCCGAGGGCTGCCCCAGTCCCGCATAACCGTCGCCCGCTTTTCACTATCACTGCTTCGTTTCCTGATAAACCAAAAAAGGTCTGAGCGAAACTCAGCAGCATCATCAGAATACCAAATTATATCTATCCACCGTATAATGTATATAGTGTATTAGCACTAGCAGTGGCGTACCCAGAAAAATATTTCGGGGGGAATGACCTTTCCATTTTTTGAAATGAGTTCAAATGCACTTTTTTGCAATTTTAACACAAAAATTCGCATAACAAACGCAAGAGCACTGAGCCACAAAGTTTGCAGGGGTCTGGGGGTGGCAGCCCCTAGAAAAAATTAGAGATTCTTTCTATTTATAGGCCGAACTGGAGACGTATCAGAAACTTTTTTCGGCCGGGCAATAAAAACCAAAGGGGGACCCTTGTGTAAAAAGTCACTGCGAAGAAATTTCGGGGGGAAATTCCCCTATTCCCCCCATGGGTACGCCCTTGCCTGCCTGATAGTGTATCTTCTTTTATGCATGCAGTCACTAGTCAGATGAAACACACGAGTGCGAATAGGCGACAATCATTGGGACGCGTGAGAATGGACGGACTGCATTTTTCTTAAATGGAGGGAGCATCAAAAAGGTCAAACTGAAGAATAGGAAGGAAAATTATTTTAGGCTGCCACGTGCCTCCCACACCATCTTTTAATAAAAATATAGAACCCCCATCGTCAGCCAAGCCTCCAATTTGATCTCTAGCCCCCAAAACAGCTGTCGCCCCTTTTAATAAAAATCTAGAGTGAAATTATTACCTTAGGGGTGGAATAAGTCGGAAAAACGGCACTTTTTCGACTACTGATCCGGAGTCCCCCTATATCTCCAAACCTAATAGGCCAGATTACAAGTTTGTAGGATGTAAGCTTTAGCGGGAAATTAAACTTTGTCCAAAAAATAAACTTTACATGAAATTTTTTGCGAAAAATTGGATTTAGGCAAAACTACTAAATCAATAAAAACCTGCTGCTACCATTGAAAGAGTAACTTCTAAGCTACTAAATGCTGAAAAAATTTTGTAAATCGGTTCAGGCTTTGAAATGTTATAAAACTTTTTCGGAAGCTACCAGGACCAGGCTGATGGAAGCGTTACAGCACATGTAAGATTCAGCACAAATTTCAGGCAATAGCTGCAAATTTTTTTGAAATATGCAACAATTTTCGGTTTTTTAGTGCGGTAAGGTTATTTCCGATGCTTCTTAGCAGGTTTTTTCTTTAAATTAGGGCTTAGTGCTTAGGCTTAGCGCTTAGACGCAGAGGGCAGAGCTCAGGCTTAGGCTTTAGGCTGTGGCATAGTACTTAGGCTTAGTATTTGGGTGAGCAAAGGGATTAGTTTTTGTTGCGTGCAACAAATAAAAGTGCACTTGCTACTGTGGAATGATAAATAAAGCTGAACTTTTGAACCGCTTGGCAGTGCCAGCTTGATGCTGAGCATCAGGGACAGTTTTAATACACTAACTTTTCCCTCAAAAGTTAGTGAACACTTAAAACTGGCCTCGAAACACTAACATTTTAAGTGTTTCAGGCTGAAATTTAAGTGTTTCACTAACTTTTAAGGCAAACTTTAGTGTTAGTGTTAGGTTGTGAATTCCAGCCAATATGTCGAAAAATGATGATTTTCGACAAAATTTGAATTTTTTCGATAAGCCATAAATCAACGTTTTTTCGCTTCAAAAGTGCTAAAAATGAACTCAGCGCACTAAAAAATGTATAAAATGATGTTTTTCAGCAATGAAAAGTTGAAACGGAATTTTTCCCCCTATTCTTCTATTGCACCTAAAAACTATGAAGAAGAAGATGCTAATAAGAATATGTTAATTTTTTAAATTGTACAAAAATAAATGAGAAACCGAGAAAATAGTCTAATTGGGAAATTAACTTTGTCAGAAAACAGAGGATAATCTTGTTCTTGGTGGGGGAAAGAAAAGAAAAGACCTTGGACTAAAAAAACTTTGTCAGAAAACAGAAGATAAACTTGGTCTTGGTGGTAGAAAAGACCTTGGACTCAAGAAGTATAATAGAGAATAATAATACATTACAGCCTGGACAATAATTCATACCCGCGTAAGTGGTGTCTAACTGTACAGTGGGTAGTTCGCGAAGTCTCGTGTGGGTAATCGTTCCATCGTCGCAACAATTAAACCAGTCACGGATACAGGTCCAGCAGAAGACCATGCTCCCTACAACAATAAAGAAACGCCACAAGTGCTTAATATTAAAAAGTTGTGCTGCTTATTACATTACTGTCTTTTTTCCTAGTTTTCACTAATTTCATTTAGAAAAATTTCACAAAGTTGGGGGCAGGATTAAACATATTATTTTCAGGAAAGCACATTCGTGGGTTACAACACAAACCCAAGAAACCAGACCAGAAAACGTTTTGTACCCTTTCCATTTTCATGCGTTTACAGACTACCAGAGGAGTTTCAGATAAATTTCAAGGAATTTCAGAAAAAATTCAACTAGAATTGACTCGAGATAAATTGAATTGAGACTCTGAATTTTATTAGAAAAACTATTACTGGCTTTTTAGGTAAATTTTAGATTTTAGACTTTTTATACAAATTCCAGATAGGGGCCCGAATTCACATACACGAAGACGAAGAGGGAACTTTTTTTGCACAGTACTGTACGCTAGTCGCTAAGCGTTTGCTCTTTGTCAAGTGTTAGCGGTTGGGGAAGGAAGGGCGAGGCGCTACGGGAATCGATTTGGGCTATTTTTTTATATTTATATAAAATTTATTATATATTTTCAATTTTTTCAAAACAGCGAAAATGACCTGTTATTCTTGAAAAAAAGTTGTTCAGAATGCTATTTCGGATGTTTTGACGTGTCTATATCTATAACAAAAAAATGAAAAAAATTAGACAATTTACTGATTTTATTCAACTTTCAAACAAATTCGGCAAGTAAGCCAGTGCATCAACGATTTTCGAGGTATTTTAACCATCGTAACCAAGTTATTGGTCTTAATTTAAAATGAAGTTTTTTGCGTTTTGTGCAATTAAAAGCTTATATTTCGTTTAATATTTGACAAATCATGAAATCGTGCATTTTGGGTCTAGATAATTTCTTTTTAAATATTTGTTCCATTTTTCGCATGTTTTTATTGTTTAAACTCTTCAAAAAGTGGCCAGATTTGAAAGTGCTCAAAACAGCCAAATTGGTCCACTTTTAACACGTGCTATACAAATCATATGTATAGTTGTGCAATGAAAGTTTGCATAAATATAAAGAAAAAATAGCGCTTTCGAACGGTATAAAAAACGTGCTTTTATGTTAATTATTTATTGAATACCAGCCTGTTGAAAAACACTGCACATTCGTTAGTACCACCTTAAGGGGGCGCTCCGGGAATCAAGGATTTGGGCCGTATTTTTTAAAAACAGCCAAAATGACCTATCATTCTTGAAGAAAAGTTGCCCAAAAAACTATTTCTGATGTTTTGACGCGCATATCTCCATAGCAAAAAATGTGGAAAAAATTGGACAATTTACTGATTTTATTCGACTTTTACACAAATTCAGCAAGTAAGCCAGTGCATCAACGCTTTTTGAGGTTTTGCAAACAGACGATACGTAGATTTTATTAGTCGTAATGAAAAATTAAAACAATTTTATTGCGTTCTGTGCAAAAAAATTGCACAAGAAACCATTTTCAGAAGCAGCAGACTCAAATAAAGGCAGTGTGAATACAAAACCGATTTTTCGGCATTCGATTATAAAATGCTGGTAAAATATTTTTCTACAAAATTTTGCACAATTATAGCCTTAGGCTTTGCGCAGTTGAACAATATTTTAGTTTTTTAAAATAAAGCTTAGAAATTTTTTTATATGAATTTTATTGCTAAGAGTTCGACTTCGAAAACACATAATGACATTTTTTATCCAAACCTAACATAAATGTTAAAAACCACAATAATGTTCAACTAGCGAAGCACATAAGCTACATTTTGGTATATAAAGTGTGACTATACGCAAAGTATAAGCAGAGTTATCGTTTGCCGAAAATTCACTCACGTTTGGTGCTCTGGGAGTCACGTGACATGATCACGTGATTTGAAATTTTGCCTCCAGTGTTCTTTTGTGCCATAGTACATATTACGTATAGTAAAGTTTGACATTTGCCAAGTTTTTTGCCAATTTTTGATGTAACCCCCGATTCCCGGAGCGCCCCCTTAAAACATCATTTTTTGCTTTAGCCATTTTTGGCTTCGAACTTTGGCCTATGTACGTTCACTTCCAAAAACACTGAAAATGCAATTTTCAAGGGGTCATAGCTCAAAAAATCCGAATTTGTGGATAGGGGTTCTATTACAAAAAATGCTTCCCCCAAGGTGCTCTACTCCAAAAAATAGGTCCACTATTTTTCCCCCCCCAACTGCACTTGATCCCAATTTTCAAGGGGTCATACATATGTAGCTCAAAAAATCCAAATTTGTGGATAGGGGTTCTATTACAAAAAATGCTTCCCTCAAGGTGCTCTACTCCAAAAAATAGGTCCACTATTCCCCCCTCCCCCCCCCGAACTGCACTTGATCCCAACTTGCTACTACAGATATCGAATCACTGTCTGTCAGTCACTCACTACTAACAGTCCTTACAATACTCTGTTATTTTACAAACACTTGCACTGTAATCAATGAAACAGCA
>JASANF010007343.1:0-47500 GCA_030248245.1 Trissonchulus sp. WLG1_4 | reverse complement strand
AGACTACCCACTTCTGTTGTGTCCACTCCTTTCCAGTAACTGAAGAAAATGGATATTAATGCCGTAAAACTGGAAGTAAAAGCTTTTTGAGACGACTTTTGACTGGTCGTTGACCCAAATCGTAAAGTGACTCCTTGGAATATTTCTGAAATTTTATCTTTTCGAACTCAAGTGTGGGGTAGATCGCTTTAAAATTAAATCACGAATGATCGGTTCTTAGAAACCGTATATATTCGGCTAAGGATCTTGAAGTCCATTCCGCGTATACTTAGCACCTTGATTTATTTTAGCGGTCACTCTCTTCTCAGTGGATCCACAAACTGGCCGCGTTAAGACCACCGCCAACAGCTACATGGAAGGCCAAGAGTATATGGTTCACGTTCAAGCCTGTGACCGTACGCCCAACGGCCGAAATTCCAACGGTCTGGGAAACTCTCACGGTGGCGTCACGAGGTCTGGTGGCACTCGGGAGAATCAGTGCAGTGAAATGGCCGTCCTTTCAGTTATGGGTGGAATTCGCGAGCCACAATTTTTGCAGGAATCCTATCGTGTTTCCGTCCCTGAGGATACCAAAGTGGATGCTAGGTTAGAAGCCAGATTGAGCAAATGTTAAACTTGATGTTTTGGACAATGTGTGTGCTTGTGTTAATATGTTTGTCGCACATTACTCAATTACCAAACCCGAGCTGTTAGAATAAATGTTAAGGTATCCTTGACTTGAACAACGCTGAACATGAATTCTTAATTTTCTTTCCGGCAGAATAAAAAGTTGCCAAAAGAAAACTGTTTGTGTAGACATTCACGCTCGGTTCATACTAATAATTGTCCTCGTCCTTGACCCTGTCGTTTTGTCTGTCAGAGGGGGGTTGAGGCGTGACGGGTGGGGGGGGGGGGCTGGATACTCCTTTCTTATGTGCATCTGTACTGTGTGTGGTCTTAGTGCCGTCATTACGCTGTCTTTTTTTTCTCAACTTCAGCGTGGTCCACATCCAGGCCATTTCCTTCGTGAACAACCCGGCCACCCCCGTCCACTACCACCTGTTGGAGGACAGTCCGTGCCCAACACCAGCACAGCCCCGTCTGTTCACCATAACCCGGTCTCCGGCGTAGTCAATCTCCAGGCCCGACCGCTTGATGCCGATGATCCCATGATGAATGAGAACTACTATTTGAAAGGTCGGCCGGGACTGAAAGGGATATCCAGTGGTTTAGCTAGCATGCATATATATTCGAACAGTGTCAAGCTAGTTCAATGCGAACGGAACAGATAAACTTTTTCCTTGGGGTATTTTATAAGCTATTGTTTTTATTGTGGTCCGTGATTTTGTTGAAAAGGAATAATTTACATTTTTTAAATCATACGAGCCTGCTATGCTGCTTCATGAAATTTTTGCGCTAAATTTGCGATCAAGAGCACATATTAACAAGCATGGGCTGTTTGTTTACATTTCGAATGTCCTTTACCACATGTGATTTTGAGCGCCATTTACTGCCGATGATTATCATACCTACATTATTTGATTCATACATGCAATCGCATATTTTATATGAGGCAGTCAACGTAACTTCATACTTGAGCGTACTTTTATCAGTATTTTCTAGTACTAATATTGTTTTATTTGTTTTTTATATATTTTAGTTGTTGCGGAAGAGGGCAAGTTAGAGAGTTCAGCGTCACTGGTTGTGGAAGTTGGTGATGTGAATGACAACGCCCCCTGGTTCACGCAGCCTCTATATACGCGGAACATCAAAGAGAATTTTCCCATCAATGTGTCCATATTGAAAGGTGGTTTTTTTATCGGGTTTAAGCAATCCTTTTTGAAATAATTCAGCAAAACCTGCATCCACAAGAAAAATAGACGAAGCATTCACCAAACAAGTTGAACTTGTTTCTATTAAACTTTCAATCCAGTAAGACTCTCAGTAACGATATTTTTGCCATAGCCTGTCTTTTAGATAGTATGAATTTTAAATTTCATTTTTTTAGTGGAAGCCCGCGACAAAGACAAGGGCGTGAATGCTCAGATTGACTACAGCGTGGACAATGGGAATTTCACGGTCACCGAAAAGGGCGAGATTATGGCCAGACGGCGGCTAGACGCAGACCAAGATTCGCGCATGCGCAGTTTCACCTACAAGTTCACGGTGACCGCACGGGATCGGGGACAACCATCCAAAATGGCCACGGCCCAGGTTTGTAAAATGGATTATTAGATTGCGGGGAGAAGCTTTAGCCAGTGATCAGGTGAATAAGCTGATCAGCTGATCTCCGGGCTACATTAACAAGTCCACGAGCTCATCTATAGAATTTTATTGAATGGTCGTTTTTGTGAGTTTCCTAACTTCTCACTTTCTTCTATTGTACATACTTTTGGTATATTTATGTCGAATCGAGAAATATCCACCTTTTTTTATACGTATTACGTATTCTAAGCAAAGAACATGGTTTTGCAAGCACAACTGAGCAAACACTGAAAGTCTTGAAGTTTTTTTTCCAAACTATTCCTAAAAATGTACAGAAAGCCTGGTATTTCGTTATTGTAATACTGTATTTTTCACTTGGTTCGTTTTTAGTCCGTAAGAACTTTCTATTTGAAAAACCACTGCAGAAAAACTGTATGTAGATGAACTTATAATTTTGTGACTCATTTCATAGTCATTGTCACTTATTGTGCTCGAGTTCTATGCATTTAATGATGACAGAATGTTTTGCTTCTGATCAAGTGGACAGCTTTACGGACTAGTATAAATTTGGCTTTAAGGCCTTTTTGATGCTTGAAAACTACTTTATTTTTGGTTTTTTGAAAAACAAAAATTTATTTCGTCATAAAGCAAGTTGCCGGTAATAGAAAAGTAATCAAGCGTTGAAATCTACATTATTGGGGCAATTAACATGCAACCAAAATAATTCAGAAAGAATCGGTGTTTTCTGGACATAGGTTTTTACGATTTATTGTTTCATCAAACTCGGTAGTCGTGTCTACTCTATTTTTGTTATAACTAAGTTTTCCTTAGATGCAGCATTCTAATGTAATAGATAGATATAGCGTTTGTATGTTTTGTTTACAGCCTTTCTTAACGCCCTTTCTGAGCTGGGAATTTTTTAAGAATATAAAACACTTTGTTTTATTTTTAATTTTTTGTCGTTTCAGTCTATAGTTGCAAAAAATTGCAATGAAGATTGCTTGTCAAAAATTGCTTATCTCAAGTGTTATTGAAAGTTAGTGAGTTGAAAAAATGTGCAAATGGGTTTGAACTTTTCCCCTGATGAGTTTTTGTGGGCAAAAAATTGTAAGAGAAATCACCTTTGTTGCATTTTTTCTGGTAGTTTAACAGTTTTTTGTGACTTAACCATATGATTACGTATATATTTACAAAAACTTTTCAACTCTACGCAAGTGATAAGTTGTGATAATAAATTATACGCTATGGTTTGAGTGTCAAAGAGTCAGTAAATTGTAAATTGTTGAAAATTTTCGGTGACTACTTCTTTTCTATTGTGGCGTTTTGTAAAGTTATAATAGGACAACAGGGCAGCCACAAAAGGGAGAAATTACTACTGAGTCTGGGCTAGCTAGTGATTGTCTGACTTATGGACAACTGGTTTGAATTTGAATTGAGTAGAGTATGTGATTGTATTAACTGGTGAACGAAGTTTCGTTCACGGTTTACGTATGGGTCGGAGAAGTGGCTCTGCCACAAAAATCGTCGAGGAACGACTGAATTTTTTAACAATTGTGTGTATAGAATTCGCTTATTCCTATTTTTAACGCTATACTACACGGTTTTTTTTGCTCAAATTTGTGCTCATTTGAGCATTGGAACATAAAAATGAGCATTGAAAAATAAAAATGAGCATCGAATGAGCATTGTTGCTATTGCCCAAAGACGTCACCACTACCAGGATAAAAAAATTGAGATTCTGAAAAACTTTCCCGAGTCATGTTACCGAAGTGTTTTATTATTACCTTTTATTTGTTACCTTTAGTTTTTCCGGTGGGTCGGAACCTTTTTCGGGATGTCCCAGATTGATCCAAATAAGATCATTAGATATTGTTTCTCTATTTATGCTGCCAAGTAGGGAAGTTCTTGACCATCACTTTATTTTTCATAGATTTTTGTCTCAGCTTATGTATCCACTAGTCAGTATATCAGCCTAAGGGCGTAGCCACGTGAGGAATCCCCCTGTTGGATCGGCGAAGCAAAAAATTTTCACAGTGCTCGAAGTTGCGCACAAAAATGCTGATTTTTAAGCAAAAAATGGCTTTTTCCTGCATGTTTCAAAGGTTTGTTTTCTTAAAAATTCGGCATGTCTTATTGGTGGCTGCCGCCCCTTTGCAAACTTGCTATATTTTAAAAAAATTGTCCTAGGTGCGATTTCTTTTTTCTCAAAATTCTGGTTACGTACGACCTGGATACAGGACGTATCAAGGGCGTACCCCCCCTTTTGGTCAACTCATAACTCATAAGAAAATATCAACAAGGGTCCCCTCTTCGATTTTGGCTCGCCGGAAATTCCGATACGTCTCCAATTGACCAAATTTGGTCCAAAAATCAAAATTTTCTCTAATCTTTTCTGGGGGCTACCGCCCCCAAACCCGTGCAACTCTGTGGCTTCCTATTCCTTATTGTTATCTTTCGTCGAAGCCTATGCATGTATACACGAGTACATTATGCTGCATTTACATGTCTACACAGTACACGAGTATATTATGCTACATTTACTTGTGTAATACACTGTCTGATGGACGTTACCATCTTTCGTTTTAAAATTTCTGTCGGAAAAAATTTCTGATACGTCTCTAGTTGACCACATTCGGTCTAACGATTTAAAAAATCGTCAATTTTTTCTGAGGGCTGCCGCCCCCAGACCCCTGCAGCGTTGTGGTTTAATAATCTTGCGTTTGTAAAGCGTTTTATAAGTGTTGAAATTGCCAAAAAGGGCAATTTAATCTAATACCAAAAATCGAAAAGTCATTCCCCTCCGAAATTTTTTCTGGGTACGCCACTGAACACTCGCCCCACAGAATTTCTCGGTTCTACCTTGTGTTGTCTTTACTTACTAAATACTTTGACTTGTAACGGTTACATACCTGTCATTTTAGCAATGCATCAGTGCAAAAAAACGTTTAACATTTTTTGAGCATTCGAACTTAAAAATGAGCATCGAAATTTAAAAATGAGCACAAATTGAGCATTGGCCGTTTTGAAAAAAAAATCCTGCTATACTATACTATATTATACTAAGAGCGGCGGCTGATTCCAAGCGGCGGCTGATTCCGGCTTATTTTTAACGCTAACACGACATATATCAGGTTTATTCAGAAACACTTGTGTTTCATTGTCTAAAGCTGCAATAAAACTAAAATTACGTATATATACAATTACAACCAGCGTGTCGATGCGGGTCTAGAATTTGAAGAATCTTGAAAAATGTAAGACACAAAGTTGCCGAGGGTCTCAACCTCAAGGCAACAACCTTTAAAATATCATTCACTAATAGGAGTTTACAAACTCTGAAACATTTGCAAAGGATGACTGCATTCATGTGATATGCACTTGGCACTTGCATCCTAAAAAGGAAGACTTAAGCCTCAAGGCTATAAAGGTATTTATTTTGCAGCGCCAACAAATCTGTTGATAATTATGCTGATTGATAGGGATATTGATCTGAAATGTACCAATTCGAGACGCATCGAATATTTGTTCAAATTACATACCACGAAAATCAAGTTGAAACCCTCGTATGCGCCATCCCAGTTAGAGAACTCTGCGGCGGTCTTATGTGCAATTTTTATACTAATTTTTGACGTAAGTTTATTTCAGTTTGTGTAGAGTCTTAGACAATCAGTCGGCAATTCTTTCTATGCTTTCTGTTTTTCAGGTGCACATAACAACAGAGAATGTGAACGATGAAGCGCCGATATTTACGCCGACACCGCAGTTTGCCGATTTTGTGGCCGAAAATGCCCGTGAGGGAACACCCATTTTGACGGTGGAGAGCCGTGACCCTGACCGAGACAATGTCCGCTACACTTTCCTCAAACCGAATGGGCAGAAGGGAACGGAAGAGGGATACTTCGTGATTGATGAAGAAACTGGTAGATACCGAAGTTATTTTTTATTTAGCATTAAATTGACCGGAAGTGATTCAAGATCATGTGGATATTGGATAGTTATGAAGTTCTAGAGAAATGGGGAGTGCGGAGCAACCTTCACGCTTATTAAATTGGGCTTCGTAGCTAGTCACCATTATTTTTGGATAAGGGCGCCACCCATTGGAAATCCGGTGTTGAAAAGACTATCTGGGGAAGTAAATTATTTACCTGTGTTTACTGTGTTCATGAACAAAGTCGCCCACCCAGTTCGGCTTGATATGGTGGGTAACTTGTTTTGATAATTTTTCAGGGATCATCAAGCTGCGCGCAGGAGTGAAGGAGGGCGATCTGCCGAAGAAGGATATGTACAATCTGACAGTATTGGCCATTGACGACGATTCCTGCTGTGTGCCGCGCTCTGGTGTCATTCACACTAGCACTGCCACGGTTATTATAGGTAGGCAGGAAGGGTCGCACTTTATGTTGTGGGGTGGGTCGACTCACACAGCCGTATGACCGCTTAGAGTATTAGCTGAGTAGTTTGTGATTAAGCAGTTTGTTGTCTAAAGGATATCGAAAAAGATATGTGTGAAAAATGGCATGTAATCTTGTTCTAGCTAGGTCATTTGAATTTGTTTAAGCACTTTTAGGCAAGATTTTACAGACCTGGCTCAGGTTTAACATAACTTTGAAAAGCCAAATAGAACATAGCAGTTTACTACTCTGTATACCATCTTTAACATAATCAATCACTTTTATAGGGTTAAACTAGTATGGTTCACAGTAGCGGTGGTGTCAATTAAGCAATGGAATACATAATTATAAAATTGATAGTCATGGACGATCGGTATTTTGTGCTATAGCAGCATAACTAATAGCTATTATGATTAATCAGTTTAGTGCAATCTAGTACACAGTCTATTACTCAAAGTTTATGGTAGGATAGCTGTGAAGTTGTTTCCCCCAAATAGCCAAAGTTAGTCAAGCTAAAACTTTACAACAGGGAGATGCCTATCAGCAGTAGACTAACATAAATTTGCCCAAAACTCATCATTATTGAAGTTGGCCTAATATTTTAATCTTGATTAAGTCAACTGCCCTATATATTAGTCTGAACAGATTATATACCATTAGCCATTGCTCAAGTTTTGTTAGCTTGGCAACCCTGTGTTAGCTATGCAATATTTCAGTTAGCTTTGTTTTATAGGTATGCAGTGAGTTTAAGCTTGAACCTAAGCCTACTTTTCCGGAGGGGGAGTCAATTAACTAGAGAGTAGGTAGTTTGATTTAACTGGCTTTAGTTTAGGCAAAATTTAGTTGGCTAATGTTCACTTTTGACAGTTCATTCACAGAGAACTGAGGTCTTAGTTGTAATTGTTTGTTTACTTTGTAAATTAGAAATTTGATTTGCTGGAGTAGGTATATTATCTAGTATTTGATCTATTATCTAGTATTTGATCATTCTCTTTTGTACGTAGTATGAGTTTTTCTAGTTTCTTGAGGTATTAACGTGCTTCAGTTAGGTTCACATATAGCAGAAAACTGCGATAACATTCGACTATATTCATAGGGGGTGTCAAAATTATACCCCTTTCCATTGATCCCCCACGTTAATGGAAGTTTTTAATTTAATCTTGGTTACTTTCTGGTAGTCTCTCTAGGTTTTATTCTTATTAGCCATTATCTCCCACTCAATCTTTATCTGTTTCTGATTTTTTACATTTTCTGAGGCAGTCTTCCAAACACAGCCCAGATGGTGGCAGTGACGAGTTCTGGTTTAAGACTATGTTTTGGCTCGGCTACGTTTGAAGACTAATTGGTTTCTATTTACGGGCCCAGTTTAAACTGTATTTGTTTTGGTACATTTTAGTGATTGTTGTTTTTGTTGTTTTCATTTTTTAGTTTGATCAGTGTAGTCGTAGACCGTTTTTTCTAGGTCTTTTGGGTTCCGTTTCCGGCTTGGGGCTGAGGGGGGGTTTTGGTGGTTTGACTGACAGTATAAGGGACGATTGTGTTTTCTAGTTTTTAGTCGAAGAATTACTACAGGTTTACATAAATACATATACAGTATATGTACACTATCGATCTGACCCGTCGGCCGTCACAACACAGTTATTCTTGTGTCCACAACATTACCTCACTTATTTTATTTATGTAATGCTATATAGATAACACAAATATACTGTCACTGTAAGGAAAGACTTCCTCTCAAGTATTGCCCAATCGTTAATTTTTCCAGATTGGTACACTTTTTGTCCCGTTTCTATTCCAGTTTCGTGGACAGACGAATTCTCCAGTCCAGTTTCTCAGAATAGACGCTCTCTGAGTCTAAGTCACTGCTCTGCTTTTCTAGATCACATACACGAAATAAAGTTGGAAAGCTTAAGCTAACGTTCATGTTTACCTAATTTTTCTGTATTTTTGGCAATTCCAGCTCAGTTTTGATTTCTGCGGTCGTCAAGGATAGGTTCCATAGTTTTTCATCTTAGCTACATTATAGATAGACATACATATTATGTATTCATTCAGCTCTAATTCTCACTCAAAATTAAGTATGTTTCTGTCTGTTTTTGATTTAGGCTGGTTTATTGTACTTCCAAAAAACTTTCTTGCTTGCTTATATAATATGTATAATTCAACTATTATACATAATATACGTTCAGTATTTCAGCCTATCGTATATAAATTTCCATTATCGTTTTACGGTTACCATTTACCAGTCTTTACTCCTCAAGTTCATTGGTCACCAGTTGTAAATGAAAATTTTTATAGTATTAAAGTTGTGATTTGCATAATTGCCTACATATTTGTTGCTAAATTTGCTGCTTAGTCTGATTACTAAATTAGTTTCCAATTGTCCCAAAAATATTTCAAAAATCAAGTAGACATGAAATACCTTTTTTTTGTGCTTTTGCTTGAACACGCTTAAATGAGTTTCTTCGGTTTCTCGTCTAATTGATAACTTTTCAAAACTATATACTTAGTTTGAAGTTTTATATATTCTAAATTTACACCTCCACGCGTAAAACTCAGTCTTCTGGCTAATATTTTATAGGATTTTCATTTTAACTTTTTGCGTCGGCTGTTTTCGAGAATGTTTTGTCCCGCTTGTTTACAGATGTAGATGGCCATATATGGCTCTGTCAAGTGTCTTTGTGTCAGAAAAAAGTTTGTTCTTGAGAAAGTGCGCTTGAGTTTTTTTCTGCTGTCTTTTGGTGGTTACTGGCTTTCACTTACATATCTTGAATTCGCGCGCCTTGTCGGTGTTACGCTACTTGAAAAAAATCTAATTAAAATTGCATGTGAGTAAATCTCCTGTGATATTGAAAGGACTAGAAACCAGAAACTCTTACATATTATAAAGGCTGGTCTTGGTTGAGTTGACTTTTTTTATTTGTTGCACTTGATTTTATTTTTGGTTGCTTTGCTGCAAAGTTAATATTTTTTACACTGCTGAGAGTTGATCGGGAGCTATGTTTATAGGCGGTACCTAACAATTAAGCCAACGAAAATTTGTCAGATCGTGACCGCGAACTTGGTTTGTGAAATTCGTGTACCAATTTGACAGTAAATAAAGAGGTAGCGTTTGAGCTACGTGTAGAAAACTAACCCAGTGGTATAGCTGTTTATGTGCAATCATGAACAATCTGGCAATAGGACACAGTTGGTATACATTCAAATTCAACCAAAAAAAGGTCCATTTTGTGAAATAAAAATGGAAAACTGAATCTGAGTGGTCTCATTAATTCTAGGTCATTAGTCTTTTGAAATAATGCCGAAGGTTCGGTTTTGAGACATTTCCTCATGATTAGGTATATATTGGTCATTTTATGCATTTGTTTATGGGTGTATATAATATGCTTTTGCTATAATGGAACCCTGAAAAAGTTCTCAACTGACCCCAGTTAGCTTTGACTTCATACAGAGATTTAGTAGTAATTTTGAAAAATATATACAGCTTATTAATTAGTTAATTTATTAATTGTAATACAACTTATTAATTAATTCATTAATTGTATTGTTGTATGCGAAAGGCAAAAGATTCAAGCTGGCATGACGAACGGCCACACCGTTATTAGGTAGAACGAGTGATATATGACACAACGTGAGGTAAACGCAAATTTTACGCTTGTGCCTAGCGCTTGTGAATGCAATGCAATTCGAATCTCGTCATAGAGGCACGTAAGTTGAACGGTTGTGTGCTTTTTTAGATAGATAGATATTCAAATTAAGTCTAAGCGTAAACGTGAGTCGTGAGTCTGAGTTGGTATTAAATCCTTGAAGGCTAGCCTTTATTCTTGTTCACTGCTAGTATTTCGTGTTCACTTTTTTGAAGTAAACTGTTTCAATTCATTTTAACGCATTCACAAAAAACAGACATTCCACATCCACACGTCATTTACTGTGACTTTTTTGTATCTTTTTTGATATCTGTGGTTAATTCCCCAAAGCCAGCCACTGCCGTCCTCTAGCGGCTTCAGTGTAATCGTATGATGCAAGATATGTGTTTTGCTTTTGTATAGTTTTCTTTGGTTTACCTTGGCACTTTTTTTGCTCCACGTCGGTACACGTAACGTAGTTAAACTAGTTCAGGTTAAATACCTTTCGTGAATCCCAGCCATTCCAGATTAATCTGACTGTCTCGTGAACGAGAGACTGCACCTACCCACCCAGTCAATTCCCTTCGTATCAATTTTCATTCTTGTGTTTCCTTCACTTGCCCCTTTTTCCCTCGCCCGTGTGTAGGCTTAACCTTGCCTTTTTTTGACAAAACACTGCTTGGTCTAGCTTTAAAGACTTCTAGGTTTGTGTCTGGAACCTCTCTATTCCTGTGTCTTGTTTCAAGGCTTTCGCTTTCGGTCTTAAGGTGTTTGGCACTATTGGTTCTTATCTAATTTTCTGACTAGGCTAAATTGGCAATAGTTGGTCGTCTTTGAAGAATATAGGACTTGTGGTGGTGTGAAATATTAACAGTTAACTCTGCTGTGGTTTTTCATTGGTTGTTAAACTAGTATTGTTTTCATTGAAATTCGAAAGGTCTTTCAATTAATTAAAAGTGTAACTAGTAATGCTTATTTTGATTACCAGCTTTATGCCCGCTTCCCACTGCAGGTTTAAGGTTTAAGGTTTATGGTTTAAGGTTTAAGGTTTAAGGTTTAACGTTTCATTCACACTGGCAGTTTAAGGTTTAACGATATTTGAATGTTGTATATTCATTGGCTGGATGCAGAAGCTCCGCCTACACACAGCTCGGAGCTGATTGACAGAATATACAAGCTCCGCCTACAGCTCGTAACTGATTGACTGAATGGAGAAGCTCCGCCTACAGCTCGTAGCTGATTGGCTGAATCCTTAAACCTTAAACCAAAAAGTTGAAATTTTTCAACATCGTTAAACCTTAAACCTTAAACCTTAAACCTGCAGTGGGAAGCGGGCATTAGTTGTACTGCTGTTTAGCGTTTTTTGAGCGATTGACGAAAATTTGCCAAGCCTTCTCTATAGAGTTGTTTTTTCATAACTTAATTATACTGAATAAATAAGTAATGTGAGATTTGTCACTGTCTTCTAGTTTCCTTCGAGATGGATATTGCACACATATGTACATGTACGGGGTCCAAATTTTGGGGGGCCCGCCCCCCTGAGCGACCAAAAATACCTTAAATTTTGTAAAATTTTCTCTTCAAAAAATCTGCCATTTTCACGAAATTTTGTCGGAATTTTGGGGACCCTCCCCCGAACCCTGGATTTGGGGGGGGGTCCCCCCCATCCCGCCCCTCATACATGTATGATTGCATATGCGTTTTTTCGTCTCCCAATGGCGACCCGTTTGTGCTTGTGCAGGGGATCCATAACAATTGGGAGCCGTTGGGTAAAGAAGGGGATTTCTAGGGCGGCGCGGGCGGCCGTATGTGGATTACCGTGAAAATACTGACATTCAACCTCATATGACACAAGCTTTTCCCAATTACATTACACTGTTTTGTATTTTCTTTTCTTAGATGCTACACTTTGTAGCAACTGACTTGGTTTGGAATATATACATATAACATATCCTGTTAGAAATCACGCAGTATTCTCATTTCTCCAGCTAAAATATGATTCTCTTGCTGCCATATAGGACTAGATTTTTTTGTATTCCTTTTTAGGCCTCAAGTGGGCTGACAAGACTGTCAGTGTTCAGTGTTTTTCAAGTTTGGTGACAGTCTGGTTGGTTTTTTGAGAATTTCGTAAAACAAAAGGTGTTCAAAAAACAGGGAATACTGGGCTAGATGTTTCGCAGTCTCGGTGTCAGAGTGATTGTTTTTTAGCAACCAACCGAATTCAGTTTTGCAGACAATTTTTTACCCTTAGCAACAAGTATGTATTGTATCATATTCTACATGTCTTGAGTCTTGCGTTCGGCTGAAGGCTGAAGATAGATATCTGTAATCTGTAGTTAGGTAACCAAACCACTAACCATTAATGACCATCCCACTTCTCCTTTCACCATCAAGTTTCCACGGAATTCTTAATACTTAATTTATCAAAAATAGTTTAAAATTGTTTAGAAATTTCTGCTATTTTCATCATCATCATTTGTTGTAAGTAGTAAGTATTAAAATTAATTTATTGCATTATTATTAGCTAATACGTTACCATTGAATGTATTTGTATGTGTTTAGGCGTTCGTGACGTCAACAACAATAAGCCTGTGTTCAAGGAGTGCGAGCGGTACAGTCGCGAGGCCAAGGTCCCAGAAGGAAAGCATCAGGATCTTTCTATTATCACTGTAAGTTACTTTGAACTTTTGATAGATATATTTTCAAGAGGACAGATATAATGGTTGTCACGGTTTCGGGCTGGTAACGTACGTATTGTTTTATTGTAGTAGAGTATATGAATATGATCGAAGGGAGAACAATGAGACAGGACCCCATAGCAGAAATGTGACTCGTTCAAAGCGCAGTCAGATTCGTATTTTGACATCAGCACTGAATTCTGATTGGATCGATGTTTCTTATTTATCTGATGATGTTGCTACTTGTAGGAAGTCTCACAGTGTTTTGACTGAACTTGGAGGCTAACCCAAGCAAACAGGGTAATTATGCTAATCGGGTGAATCGGTTAGAGAAACAAACCTTAGTACGTACTACGTATATCTACACTTTGGCTGTTGTCACTACTTTTGCCATCTTGTAGTGACACGTCTTGATTCTGCTATAAATAATGCAGCTGATTTGTTACACGTGGTTCTACTTAGGCACATAGCTCGTTAGCATAAGACGTAATAAGTAAGTCTATGGATAGGTTTTTGGG
This sequence comes from Trissonchulus sp. WLG1_4, assembly GCA_030248245.1. NCBI lineage: Eukaryota > Metazoa > Nematoda > Enoplea > Enoplida > Ironidae > Trissonchulus > Trissonchulus sp. WLG1_4. The sequence continues at coordinate 34,106 of JASANF010007343.1, read as the reverse complement.
TTGGCAGCCAACCATCTGCTTACAAGGAGAAAGCTATTTTCTTCTTGTAACTGTCAGTCATTCTTACAAGAAGTACCAAACCAACATTGCTATCATATTTTGACTGTGGGGCAGATACAAGCAAAAGTGTTTGTCGAAGCTTAGTACTTTTGCGCTCTACTTTGAAAAATGTTAACTTGTATACACCCTTTAATAGATAATCCCATTTTTCATTACGTCTTTGTTTCTTGCGGGTCATGCAGGCAAGCAAGCCTATCATAATAAGTTCTTATAACTGACTGTCCGAGTTTTACATGGGCTACTTGATCGCCAGCGAGCGATTGGTGGTCGCTCTATAAGAAAAAAATATTCGCAATTTCGCATGACGTCAGTCGGAACAAATTTAGTCCCATTCATGCATGTAAAAAGGGGTGGGATGTGGTGGTCCTACCAAAATTCAGGGTCCGGGAGAGAAATCCAGAAACTCGGAGCAAACGTGTGCAAAAATTGCGTTTTTTTCGAAGTTTTTGCTAAATTCAGGGTATTTTTGGTCGGTCAAGGGGGTCCCCAAACTTCGTCTGTAGACCCCCCCTCACAAGAAATTGTGACCCCGTTACATGTCTGCTACCATCCCTTGTCTAGAGTAATTTTTTTGCCTATAGGAATTGGGTGTGGTATGGGACAGAGGCCTGAGGCCTACAGTTTTACTTCGGTCATGTGTGTGATTACTAACATCTTGTGAACCGCCTTGTCGCCTACCTTTAGTCGATTTTTATTTTGAGTTGCTGTTTGAATTTTGCTAGTTCTTGGTTTGACTGGTTCTTTCGTTGGGTAGCTGTTCGTTTTCATTAATTTGGATGCAGAATAGCGGAATTAACTTTGAAACAGCCAAATATGGTTATTGGGACTTTCAAGACATCAATTTTCATAAAAATGGAACAGTCAAGTCTCAAGTTAGTCTAGTTCGGGTTTTTTGGTTCCAAATCCAAAAAATCAAATATATATTGGTTATGGTTGTCTCGACGTTGTCCAGTTTTGTTTTCGGGTGGAGAGCTTAATCTGAAAAGTTGTCAGAAACTGCCGATGTACTCAGCTTAGTTTTGTTTTCAGTTTCCTCATTGTCTATATACTACGTTGTGCGTGTGTGTGTGTGCACGTCGTAAGCTTGTTTTCGGCACATAAATGGCCACTTGACTAGTTCAGCGCTAAGAACAACATGGGCTTTTGTTTGGTTTGATAGGTTAGCCAATAAGGTGTAACATGTGCTGTCTAGTGGCCCCCAAGACTACTACTGCTACTACTACTACGGCCAGTGCTAATGTACGTAAACTACTAGACACTCAAAACAAAGGGAGAGCAAGTAGCTACGGTGCTTGTTTATATGTAGATACAGTACGTACTTCCGGGGACCGCGTCAATAGGAGTCACTGCTCACTGTCATGTAAGGGCAAATGAGGCATTTTATGAAGGGGGACGGAGCGGTAGAGGCAAGTAGTATTATGGCTAGTTCATACTCTTGTCCGTACGGTTGTTGGTTGTTTTGGTGCATGCAGCGTCGCAGGTTTCGTTCGTTGTGATTTCTGGAGTGCAACTCATTATTATTATTGAGTTGAAACCAGGGTTTTTTTTCAAAATCGACGGTTTACGTTGGGTCAGGCTAATTTTCGTTGGGTCCAGTTAAGCACTGTCTGGGTCAAGATTATATATGTCGTAAGCGGACATTTGTGATAATCTGCACGCGTATATACCCAGAAAAAAATTTCGGGGAAATGACTTTTCGATTTTCTGTAATGGGATAAAATGGACCTTTTAGCAACTGTAACTAAAAAAATTAGCATCGCAATGCAAAAACACTTATGGACACAGCTGCAGCCTGCAGGGGTGTGGGGGCGGCAGCCCCCAGCAAAAATTAAGAGATTTTTTCACTTTTAAGGCCAAAATGGGTCAAGTGACGACGTATCAATTTTTTCGAACCGGGAAATCAAAAGCAAATCACGTCAGACGCAGAACGTCACGTCAGATAGTGCACTTAGATACTAGATAGGTAAATGTACTCGCGTACACATGCAGAGTGTTTGATGAAAGCTAATAACAAATACGAGTAAGTACTAAGTTGCAGGGGTCTGAGACTCGGGGGGGCGGTAGCATTCAGAAAAAAATTGGAGATTTTTTCAATTTCTAGGCCGAATTTAGTCAAATCAGCGTCAATATTTGCTCAAAACCTTTCGTCAAAGCTTCGTCATTTTTATTTTCTGAACGGCATTTTTAAGTTTCATTTCTGCAAATGACGCCATTTTTGACCAAAAAACCCTGTCCGCCACACACATCTTCACGGCTTAGGCACCTAGGGGTCCTTGCCTACGAGCTAGGGATGAAAGTCTCGGTTTTTTGCCGAGACCGAGACCGAGACCAAGACCAAATTCCGAGACCGCGAAAACCGAGACTTTTGGTCTTTTTTTTGCCATTTTTTTAACCTATTGATATGATGACTTGTAATTCACAAGTTTTTAGGTAAGATTACAAGAGATTCCGAAAAAATTTCCCTGTCATAAAGACCAGAGGGGGGACCACGGAAAATTGTTTACCGAGACCGAGACTTCCATCCCTACTACGAGCCGCTGGCGGTGGTGGACTTCCTACAGAACGCATGCATGCATGCAGAATGCAGGGGCGGCTGTAGCTGTCTTGGTTATATTGGGTTAGCCCAGAGGACCAGATAAGCAACAACAAGGAATAGTAAGACACAAAGTTTGGGGTCTGGGCTGGGGGCTGCAGCTTCCAGGAAAAAAATGGGAATTTTTAATTTTAAGCCAAATTTGGTCAATTGGAGACGTATCGGAAATTATTTTCGGCCAGTCAACTTACTGGAGTGATTCAAGTAGTTAGATGTCGAATTATGTGCATGGGTCTGGCTTGGGTCAGGTTAATTTTTGCTGGGTCCAGTTAAGAGATCTTGAGTCTGGACCCACTCGTGGACCCAAAAAAATCCTGGTTGAAACATTTCTGGCTATTATATATTATATAATTTGTCTATTTTTGTTGTGTTATTCTATGCTATCTCTCGTTTCTTTAATATATTTGATATTATCTTTCTCAATTTTATTAATTTATAAATTGTATTTTGTGTTCTATGTTGTTGGACTTTTTTTAGTTTCCTGACACCGTTGTTTGGCACTGTAAAGCACTGTTGTATCGTAAGTCGAGCTGCTTCATGCTTGCACGCTTAAAATTTTGCCGTAATATAGCTTACCTCACATAGCAAGACCCATTCGCGTAGTGACACATTCGTGCGGTGCCCTAAATTTCGGAGATGGGCGGGCGATAGGGAATGAGAGGGGATGGTGGAGCCGAGAAGCTACCCCCAGGGCCTACTCCTTTACCGGATTAAACAGACTGGCCTTATTTTAGTCTAAAGTTCATGAATGGATATCGGACTAACCGACTTGAAAAAAGGCAGCTGCTGCATTTACTGACATTACTGCAAATACTGAGATTAAGAGTGGATAAAATTTGGACACGTCACAATACTTTAAAGTGGGACTCCGTAAACCTTGGCTGTGTCTATGTATCTTTTTTATGTTACCCAAGCTTCCGCCTAGACAGTAGACATAAACAGGTTAATTTTTCAATTGTCAGTCTTTGTTTTTGGGATGACATTTTCTATGGGAAGGGATAGATAGGGATGTTGAGAATTTATGGATTTCTGTCGTGTGGTCTACTTCTGCATAAGTTTTTCTTTTTAATTCAAAGGACGATAATTGGGGTTGGGTGGTCGTGGTGTATAACTTTTTGCCGAAGCGAATCACACTATCACAGACACAGACGATGAGAAAGTGTCACATACATACATTGGTTATCTTAAGGGGGCGGGCTAGCTAGGTCAAAAATCAAAGTTCTCCAATTTTGCCTATTTTCACATATTATGTTACTACCCCAAGGCACCCCAGCCTCAGATAAGAACAATTAAGCTTGAAGGTGCACTTTTGGTTCAGTGCGTTTGTCTGTGTATTTACATAGACAAACGTACGCAAAAAAGCCTAATAGTAGCTAAAAAGCTTAAAAGTTGGACAGTTCTAACACAAACCACATTAAACCAATCAGGCTGAAACTTGGCATAGTAGCAGCTCACATGTATGCGCAAAATAGTATGATCCGGATTTTTGATAAATATTTTCAATTCTAAAATCGAGGGCGAAATGTGAAAAAAATGACCGTTTTTTGGGCCCGCCAAATTTGAGTGATTTTACATTTGGCGTCACTGCTCAAGCCATGGGCAAAAATTTGAAAAAAATGGATCATAGGGGTTGAGATATGACAGTAGGCTATCGAATCATGTAAAAATCAGCTTCGTAAGTATTAACAAAAAATTCGAGTAAGGTCCGGTTCACACAGACTTACTTTTTACTTTTTCCTTTTTGCTTTATACTTTTTACTTTTGACTTTATACTTTTTACTTTTGCAAAAATGTTCACACAGGCTTACTTTTTACTTAAGGAAGATCGCATTCAATTGGCTGGCTTTGGCGCACTTGTCTGTCAAAGTGCAAATCTAACCAATAATAATGAAGCTCAATAGGCGGAGCTTCTCTCAGAGCATTTTGATTGGCTAGATTGCAAAAGTAAAAAGTAAAAAGTAGAACGCGTTTCTACTTTTACTTTTGGCCAAAAGTAAAAAGCAAAAAGTAAAAAGTACGTTCTGTATGAACCGAAATTTTTTACTTTTGGCCCAAAAGTAAAAAGTAAAAAGTAAAAAGTACGTCTGTGTGAACCGGGCCTAAAAGAACGCTTTGTGAGCACAAAAAACTTTTTTTGCGCCTATGATTTACACATAGAATTGAATTTTTGGGAATCCCTAGTAAAAAGTTGGCAAAAGCATTGGTTCCAGTTTGTTACATCTGCGATGCGCCTTCCCTGGGGCTACATTGTGTGCAAATTCGAAGCGAATCGGAGAACCTAAAATTTTTACTTATACAGGTAGGTAGCCCCTGCCCCCCCTTAAGGGGGTAGTGTCGCGAAAGCAGTCGATTTTGCGTAACTGTAAAACATTTTTAGAAAAAGATAAGACATTGTTCTTTATATATTTTGAAAATATATGTTGTTTCAAGTATTTTCGCCAAGTTTCATCAAAATTGATGCAGTATACTGCTTGCAGTGATGTCGCAAAGTCGGAAAAATGACGTTTTAAAAACCTATTCACATTCGATTTTTTCGTCACAATTATCAACTTATTTGTTTAGTTTGTTTACACAGACTAAAAGGACATGTGTTGTAGTTTATGTACACAAAATTTAGTGCAAATTGCTTGAGTGGTTGCGGAGTAATACCTGTTTGAACTGTGAAACTGTGCGTAAACAATGAATTACTCACAGCAATAATGATAAATTGTGAAAAATTCAGACGCTTATTTTAAAATCAAAAGAAAAACGAACCTTCATTTTTCTTTTTTCTTATTTGTGGCAGAAAACTGTGCGTCGACACGTTATGTGTGCTTCACAAGCTGGCCAATCTGATATCTGGCTGAATTTTTTGAATTTTTATGTCCTTATTGTGTGATGTCTGGCTTACAATCGCTGATTGGTTCAAGATATTGGTAGATATTGGTAGTCTACTGTCTGGCAGTACTTATTTAACACAGTATAGCATTGGACTACTTTCTCAGTGAACTTACAAGTTCAAAGCAAAAAGATCTCTTTTTGCAACCTATGAGCAAAACTGCTTTCGCGACACTACCCCCTTAAGTCGACATCTTGCATCTACTTATTTCTGACAATTAACAGTATATATATTATGTAATTCTGAAATTTTATCCAAATAGTACATATTTCTAAATAACTTAAAACTTTGGTGTTTTCTACTCACAACTCCTCAAGTTTTTGTTTTTTACTCATGCACTTTAATTGGCTGATGAACTACGTTTTTCTAACACACGCCGTAATTTTGTGTACTACATGGCTCATATTTCATCGTCAATTTTCTGCCCGTATCCCCCGTGGGACACTTGTTTTTTCAATGCTACTTTTAAGTTCATTAAGCTGAATGACATAAGGGTAAAGTGAAGGTATCAGTGTACGTGTAGTTGCTACTTATTTCTGTATTTAGTACATAGTGTTTGTTGATAGCCTCGTTTCTAAAAAGTTATTTGGAACACAGATGTACATGGGGGGCGGGGGGCCAGCCCTCCCCGCCCCAGATTTGAGATTTCGGGATAAGCTCCCCTCGGATTTTACCAATCGGGACAATGCTTGATGCTAGAAAAGTGCCCAAAAAACTAAAAAAAGCATAAAAACTTTAAAAAAACTAAAAATGCTTTAAAAATGGCCAAAAAACTAAAAAAATCGTTTGAAATATTCGAATCTTGCCAAAAATTTCTCATTTTTTGGAAAAATTTGATAAATTTTTGCGTTTTTGTCAGTTCAGGCCTCGAAACATCGGGACAAGCTCCCCCTAAATTTTCGATTAATCAGGGACAAGCCACCCCCCAGCCCGAGACCCCGTGTACATGTATGGCTTGTTATCGTTCTGTTTTGTTTTCCGTTTGTATTTGCTTACTTTTGTTTTGTAATTACTGTGTTGGTGATACTGATAAGTATCTAATTGATTTATTTGCTTTTCGCTATTTTTCTTTTGCAAATTTCAATCGTGCAAATAAATAATCTGTACATACATGAATCTTTCATTTTTCTAGCTGTGAGTACGAAATTGGTAATGATGATATGTATATTCGAACTGTATACGTTTAATTTATTCATATAAAAACTCATTTTTTATAGTATAGACTATAGAGTATATTGTTTAATTTTTTGCAGGTCAAAGCAACAGACGACGACTCAGGGCAGAATGGGGAAATCATCTACACGCTGTACTACCCCGAGGGAGAAACGCGCAAGCCGTTTGTGATCGAACCTGTGAGTGGCCAGCTCAAAGCATCGCCCTACGCCGAATTCGATCGGGAGGAGAGAGCCTTTGAGGACGTCACTGTTAAGGTGAGTATATAAATATCCACTCAAATGATAGCTATGACTCAATTTTCCACTGAGTCCGATGTTGGTTAGCGGAATTTAAGTGTAGTTTGTGATTGTTTTTCATACTTAGAAGCAAAGTAGTCCAAATTTACACAAATGATCACTTAGTATATAATATATAAAAATAATATATATATATATATATATAATATATATATATATATATATATATATATATATATATATATATATATATATATATATATATACACTGGTTTAGTTTAGGCTTTTGTCTGACCAACAAATTTTGAGCAGTGAGCACTGAGGGAAAACAGGTGGCGTGATTGCAAGCGGGTACCCGCTGTACCTTTGATTTTTGATATTTGTTTTTTCGTAATAAAATCACAAGTTTTGTTTTGTCTCCTTTCGTTTTGTTTTGTCTCGTTTGGTCAGACTTGGTAAGCTAGATTAATATACGTGTGCAGAAAAGTGTTATATACATATCTACTATTTTGACGGTATAAATAAACGACTGAACTGCGAACTGGCACTCTATTGTTCCAACTGTGATAACACAAAGTTGAGTGTTAAGAGCATTCATTCTACTCTACTTAACTATGAAGTTACTGTAGTCTGCTATTTAACATATAACTCTTTTTAATTTTTCTTAATTGTGGCATATTATAACAAAAGCCCATTCACAATCTGATAACCTGCTCTAAATCTTTCTCTCTCGTATTTTATTGAATATATACCTCCCCCCTGAAAACTCTGCATCCATTGGCTATACGACATTGACAATTTGATTGTGCGGCATTCTGCTTCGCACCCTTTTATATTGTTATATTTGATTGTAAAATTCAATTAAACAAGTAGAGTAGTCTCTCTCTCCCTTCTTTTTGATTGTCCAAATTTTATTCTATTAGTGCTATCAATGCGACTGACTTTTCAAAATGTTACGTAATTGTTAATTTTAAACACTTCACTGAGTCTAGTATGGATTGTTGTGTGACTGCCGAAATATATAGACTTGACGTATTCTGGGATAAAGGCTACAGTTTGATTACTTATGGTCGCTACGGTTTTTTTCAAATGCATGCATCGAACTAAAAAGTCTGTCAAACAAAGTTAAACAATGAGACGAAACAAAAGATGTGATTTCATTAGGAGACTGAACAACAAATTTCGACCAAATTTCAGGAGTCCAGTGTGAGTAACTGCTGAAATCACACCATCTGTTTTCTCTCATTGTTCAAAACTTTGTGGTCAGACTATAGTTTATTTTGTTTGGTTTATAACACATGCATCAGGTGAACGGAACATTATAAAACTTAGCCCAAGATTTTGTGAGCTGCAGCAATTCACTATCATGTGCTCTCGATGCTGTCACTAAACATCTAGATTCGTTAAAAACCTATTTTCGCCACAAGCGATCGAGTTGAGACGTAGACCGAGGTCGAGGTTGGCATCCTCACCAATCGATGTCTACTGGTTTTTAGTAATCCAGCGTGACCTTACACAATTTCGTCAATTTGTTGAAATTTTTAGATTTCAAGAGTCAATTGAGCTTTTTAACTTCGTTAGTTCTGTAAAACACTTGTAGAAATTAGTATATATTTCAAAGCTGTTTTGTTGATTTAGTGATTTAGATTGAGTGGTTGAAGTAGCTCAAGGTTTTTTCAAATCAGTCCTTCGCTAACAACAATATCTATGAGTGACAGCTTCTGAGTCACTTTTTTGTACCGTGGTTTTTCGTTCAATTAGTTTTCTCATGGTTTGTGCACTTTCCTTGAGTCTTCTTGACAATAGATTTATATGGAATATGGCAAGTTCATGAAGGCCACTCCCCACTCCGTGTGTAATCCCTTTTTTAGTTTGGCCACCTTACTAGTTGGGGCCAGTAAACTTAGAATTTGACTTGTCCCTGATTTTGTACTCTTCTTACATGTCCGAACCGTAATTTAGGCCCTATTCTTTTAACGGATTAGTAAATTAAAAAAATTTTCAACATAAAAAACAAAAGAAAATAATTATCTCGACCCTTGACTTTTTTTAATGTACGTTGTGAAATACTACTCTAATAGGCATTGATATTTACCTCATTTTCCGCCTCATAGTAAAACTGCTAGTGCTGTATGTTATGGTCATTGTGCTAAAACTAATGTTCCCTTCCAATTTGACACGCAACAATCAGCTAAAATACGCACATTTTATGAATGCTATTTTGAACTTCACTACCCTAAAGCTCACTGGACAGTTTGACTTTTGACTTAATTAGTTATTGCTGACAGATGATTATTAACTCTCGCTGAACACATGAGAACTGATTTTTCATTTGATCAGGTTTGAGGTTTAGAAACAGTGTGATATCTTTGATCTAAAGGATTTTAAACATGAAGTCGCGAAGATACTTCCAGTTGATTTTACACTTGTTGGTTTTTAGTACATATTATGTTTTTGGTGAATTGGCTGTTGTTTTAAATTCTACTTTAAAATTTTTTCTTAAGTAAATTTTAGTTAACAGATGACTTTTACAGCTTTTTAATTACTCTCAGAGGGAATAATAATTTTGTCAACAGTATAGCTATTATTTTATGTCTTCCGGTTTTGTGCAGATTTGCTGATGCATAATTGTTCAATTTATTTTGTACAATTCAGTGTGGCTTTTTTACCACTTATAGATTAAATTAACTAGACTTTCCTTCATGAATATTTGATGTTGTAAAAGCCACGGCCAGTACATACCGAAGTAGAGCGAAGTATTATCAGTTTTTTACCATTGAGCAGACCCAGATTGAAGAGTCTGCGTTTTTATAGTAAAAAAATGTAGGGAGGCGTTGCTGCACAGTGCACACCACACATGTAGTTGGGGGGGGGAAGACCCCCCAAAATTCTGTCTCGGGGGAGGGAAGGTGGGCTCTGCCAGTTGTAAAAGAGGGGAGAGTCCCGGCTTGAGAAAAATTTCGGTTCAAAATTTGAACATATCGACAGTTTTTATGAAATTTAAGCAATTTTTTGCCAAAATTTTAACCAATAATTGTCGAAGTAGGGGCTTTTTCGTCAAAAAAGGCTAAAACGTAGCAATTGGGAGAGGGGGGAGGCGGGTCAAAAAATCAGTGGACTCAGGATCCCACTATACATTTGCGTAAGGGGGATTTGTGAGGGAGACCCCGGAAAGCAATTTCACCCCCCCCCCAACAAGTGCTTCCCTTCCGCAATGTTTGGAAAGTAGCTCACGACGGCAGTCCCACCAAAGGGAGGTGGAGTACCCAAAATTTTTGTGCTGTTGTATGCCGCACACCGTATGTTGATGATAATTGGTGACTGGTGTAGCATATATGCGTGAAATCATTGAGCATACTAGTCTTGAGTTTACCCAAATGCCCTGTCCCCTGTTTCAGGCAACGGACCGCGGCGAGCGTCCTCTGATTGGCTTTTGTCATTTCACGGTGGCGGTGACGGACGTGAACGACAACTCGCCCGATTTCGATCGGCCCGAGTATGAGACCACCATCTCCCGCGCCATGTCGGTCGGCAGATCGGTCATCACTGTGTTCGCCGGTATGTCAGATTGTCAGCCCAGTAGCGTCGATCCACTATCTGGTGTGTGAACTGAGTGTTGTGAATTCATTGCCCGATGAACTACACTACAAGTTGAAATTAAATATGCGCGTTTTGAATTACTTATATTATTTTATACATTAATTTTTTTGTTTTTTGTTCGCTGGCTGGAAAGGCAACTGTAAACCTGAAAGGGAGACAATCCTACTGAGCTCCCTTAAATCTGGCAATGTTTCTTGAAAGTAGTGAACATTTGGTGGCCAATTTTAATGTGACCCATGAAGGTAATGTGTGTAGAGTGATAGAATCGTTAGTGTTTTGTGACAAAGTTATTTTGTGCTGTAAAGCTAAATTTGAACCTAAGCCATTTTGAAAAAAATCAGCCAAAGTTTCATTACAAATGAAGTGCAACCTATGGGCACATAATATTATGATCAAGCACGTATAAACGTATTTTCTTTTTTGATAAATCTTGTGTTAAATATAATTTTATAAACCCCGCAGTTTTGCCTCGCCAATGATGACATGATAATTAGATGGTTGAGCGGCACTGTGTCGATTCAGTGATAACAAAACGAAACATTTGTCTGAGGCGCCACTTTCAAAATTTGAAAATAATCATAATGTATATTTATTTTCACAAAGTTCGGACTATCTAAAATAACTTGAGCATGGAAACTTTGATGAAGGCAACTACTTTTGAAGTTACACGCTAGAAGACAATTACTCACTTTTGTAAAGGGCAAAATTGTATAGTATGTTTCGTAACGACAACTTTTGAAGGTGAATATAGTAGTGTAGTGGTATTATAACACTGAAGGACAGGAACAGACCGCAAGCGTAAATTTAAGGATTCGCGCAGCATTAGGTGTTTTGAATCACTCGTCGCAACAGCACATTTCCTTTAATTTTCAACTTCAGTTAGATTTTGTGAGTTAGAGTGAGGCATTCTAAGTTTTGTGAGTTGCTTGTTTTGACAATAAGCAGTCCTGTCATTGATATAATTTTTTTAAAATATTAAAAATTGAAAACAACCAAACTAGACTTTGAATTTATGTATTTTTTATTTTAGACGACCGTGATGCGCCAGCGAATGCGGAGATTCAGTACAGCCTGGAGGCAGAGCGGCATCTGGGTCGGGACCACGAACGAGATATCGACTATTTCTCTATTAGGGAGAGTGGCGGGGAAATTGTGCTCATCAGGAAAATACCCGCAGATGTGAGTATATTTAGTGGTCCCCGGCAACAACGGTTTTCATGTTGTATTTTTGAGGAAATTAGAATAATACGAATTTTAGTGAATCACTTACATTGAGTTGCGGGATCACAAATAAACCGATCTCGGCAGTTCAGGGTCGAATAGCTCTTAACATTTATTTTTTCCATTGGTATGCATGTATACTTTGAGAATTAGAGGCCGTTTGCAGCAGAAAGCAAACTCTTGATACGGTTATCATTTCATTCCGTTAAAGTTCCGTTTTTGAAATACAAAAGACTGCAGGTATTACTTCAGATAACACTTAGTAAATCAAAAAGACATCGACGATACAAACGATTTGTCTAAAATATACAGAGTGCTGAGGTTTGTTTATTGTGTCGATAGACTGTTTACTGTATTACATGTTTTTGTCTCCAACGCAAAATACATTCACGACACTTTTTTTAGTTGAATATTTTTATACTTTTTTGTACTGTTTTTTATTTCAGAAAGAAGAATTTCGCTTTCTGGCCAAGGCCACGGACAGCGGTCAGCCCACTGCCCTCAGCTCTACCAGTCGGGTGGTTCTGAAAATAGCCGAGTCTGACAAGCCCTTTCCCGTCTGGCAGCCGAACATGGGCTCCTGTAAATCCGAGCGGACCCTGGCCGAGAACATCCCCGTCAACACGGTCATTTTCCGCTGCTGTGCCATTCCGGCCAGCGGCGATGAGCAGAAAAGCGAAATGAGCTATGTGTAAGCCTAACCAAGCCCGTTTGGTTGGATTGGAATTGTAGCTGTTTCTAAACTCAGTGTATAGGACCCCATTGTTAAGCCCTATACAGAATAATCTTAATTTTGTCCTGTTGGCTTGCCCTGTCGTCTTGTCCTGTCTAACGCGATTCCTAAACAATTTCCATGCCCATTTGTGACAACTCACACTAACTTAGTGTGGGGTCAAGTCTTGGGGTCTAGTCCAGTTAGTGGGTAAAAATAGAGAAAAATGATTCTGTTGAATCTTCACAGCATCTAATTTAAATTATTGTCCTTTTCTTAGTCATGTGTTTTGAAGGACAAATGAACCGGGTTTAGCGGTGAATGTCGGAATACTGTGGTACATGCGTTAGCAAGGGTGTCTTTTCAAAGGGGGGTTTTGTAGCGGACTTGATTTTGGACCCCCCCATGGCCACCCCACCCGTCTTAAGATGTGTTGTGGTATAGTTTTATAAAGCATGTTAAATCATTTGGACCACTCAAAAAATATGTTGTTTCTTGATAATTGAAGAACATTTAACATTCTATTTTTTACTGTAACGTGTTCGGTGTTCGACTGAAACACTGCAAAGTGCATGTATTTATATGAACACTACACTGTTCTACTTTTGTCCTATGTTCTGTGGACTGCCGATGATTAGTAACCTACATTATTTGAGTAATCATGAGATCACCAATTTTAATGAGGCAGTGACATAGAAGTTTTTTGTTTGCTAAATATGATATTTAATTCGCCATTGCTGACATTAACCAGAAAAGTTATATACATTTTAACTATTTGTCCATTTTAGTTTGCTTACCGGGGCCAAAGCTACCAAGAATAAAAATGGCGATTTTCGGGCATTCTTGGAGAAACAGAATGGAAAGGACTGTGCCGTTATCAAGAACTTGAAAAACTTAGACTTTGAGAAAATTCAACGCTATGATTTGACGCTGTCTGCGACCGTGAGTTCGTTTTTGTTGATTATGTGATGTGACGCTTTTCTTTGTGAGATTTTGTTCGGATGCAAGACGAGCAACCTGGAGGGATAACTTTACACTGTCATTATTACATATCAAAAATATCAATGCTATCAGCGATTATGTACTGAAATGTGTTACGCCCAAATTGCGGGCTAGCTTGCATGAGAATGAGATTTTTATTAAGCGTGAGACATTTTTATACTGCTATATATGCTTGCAGACTCATAGTGCGGGTCTGCTAGTACTTACTGTGCTGTGATACAAAGTCTTAACACCAGTAGCATCTGTTTGCATTTACAGTCGAGTCATGTACAAAAAAAGCAGAGACACGCTACGCTACCCCCATATTGAATCATGCCCGCTCATATTTTTCAGGATCTGAACAACGCGGCCAGTGTGGACAAATCCCTGACTGTCTACATCGAGGACGTGAATGACAATGTGCCCAAGTTCCAGGGCGATCGGTTCACTGGCTCGGTGCTGGAGGAGCAGGAGCCGAATCCCAGACGGGGTGACGCCATAGCCCAGGTCGTGGCTGTCGACGGGGATACGGACAGGGATGGATACAATAAGGCAGGCCGTTGGAATTTTGTTAGAATAAAGAGGATTTGCACGACGTGTTTGTGGTAATTTACGACGAAGAAGATGAAACATACAGAATTTAGTGCTAAAGATAGATATTTTGAAATAATATCATGAAGTAAGCCCTCATTGTTGGTACTGAACTACCTGCGTGTAAAGTAAATAAAGGTGTGAAGTTAAGCGGTGAGCTTAAACAGGTCCGAGCAAAGAGGTGATCAGTCGCCTACCTGACTACGAGTTAGGGCAAGTGGAGACAAAGCGCAACGGAATAATAAAGGGAGTTTACTGATATAGAAATACACGAGGACAGGGCATTGATGCAGAAATACAGTAGGGACAATATGGACAACACGAGGGACACAACCTACCCGCCCGACAGAAAGATGCAGACTAACTGGTCTGATCGTATCGAGGAATATTAGCTACAGATGTCGAGGGACTCACACGGAAGAGTACACTAAGATTAGATTGAGTGTGTTGCACTTGGTGATGCAACTTGAGTTATGTGTACTTTGTCATTCTTGACAAAGGTATGAGTTTGCCTGAAGATGCTAGACACACGAAAGGTATCAAGAGTAATAGAAATGCGTGGGTCGCTGGGGAGCTGTCATCTTTCTATCTTGAACTTAACTTGAATGTAAGAAATTAAAGGTGTATTCATTTTAATTCTTCCGCATTGAATGATTGTGTTAATATTACAGTTCGTCGGGTAATATGTTGTTGAATGTTTCAGGTGCAGTACAGTATTCTGAAAGGTCCCTATTCTGATTTGTTCGTGATCGACCCCAACGATGGCCGTATCTGGGCCGCAGCTCGGTTCGATCGAGAGCGCAATGACTCGTTCATCATCGAGGTGGAGGCGAGGGACAGTGCGCCCTCCTCCCTCCCCGGCGCCAGTGGACCAAATAAGGGTGAGGGATTAGTTTATATGAGAGTGGAATGGCTATAGACTTATTCATTTCTTTGTTGGAAAATATGAGTCAGGGTCAGGGCCCAGGGGCCAGGGTTGATTATTTTGGGAAATGATATTGAATGAAATATTCACTTTTTTTATTGTTATGAAAAATTTGTATGGATGGAAATGCTGCTGTACTGATGCATGAATATTGTCCTAATCATACAATATACAACAGGGTCACATTGTTGGGTGGCCTCTCTTTTCGGCCTATTTTTGCAGGAACCTTCCTTCATAAACGACTAAAAAACCCTAAATTTTGCTTAATTTTTTGAAAAACGTGCCATTTTGGCACACTTTTGCCCAAAATTTTAGGGACCCTCGTTTATTTGATTTTTATGTATTTGCTTGCATTTTAGACATAGTGAAAGTGCAGATTCAAATCGTTGACGTGAACGACAATCCGCCTTACTTCACGGAAAAGAAATATGTGGGCAAGGTGGCCGAGAATATGGAAGTGGGCTCGTCCATTCTCACTGTTAAGGCTCATGATAATGATAAAGGTGTGTAGAGAATGGAACGGTATTATTTTATCACTTGATTAAAGTCCAAGAGCGAGCTGGCATAATTTTGGGTAAAAGAACTGTCGATTAACTATGTCGTGGGTTGGATTATTATATTGTGACGGTGACATCAATTTTTGTGTTTAGACGCCCATCTGACGTACAGTCTTGCTCGACAGGGCAACGAGGAAAGTGCCTTTGGAATCCGAGCCAATAGCGGAGTGCTGTTTGTCAATGAACCTTTGGATTATGAAAAGAAAAAGGTACGAACTTGGTTTGTGGACTCCAACGGTTTATGGAGATTCATGTGGAACTATATTAACTCTTTAAATAACATTAACTTGTAACGTAGTTTGTACTTTGTACGTTGCAAAAGTATTATGTTTGTACTTGTTATTTTAGAGGTACAACTTAGTGGTGAATGCCAACGATGGTATCAACAAGGCGTCGACGAAAATAGAAGTGATTGTAGAGGACGTGAATGACAATGCACCGACTTTCGACAATCCCACTTACGCCATCACCATGAAAGAGGCCAATGCAGACAATCAGGCGCTGCCCAGACATATTCTCACTGTAAGAAATCAGTGTCTAGTTCTGCTGAACCAAATAGAACAGTATCATAATTCAGAATGAGTGTTGTTTTCGACTGCGCCAATAAAGTCAAACACTTCTTGCGAAGCAGCATCATTGCTTTTGTTGCTGCGTTGTGTCTGTATATTTTGAACACTGTAGACCAGTTTTTGAAATGGATTAAGCGAGTTAGATTAAAATTTGTGGCCAAATAACTAATCTTAATGTTGAGATGTCTTACAAGATTTTGTAGACGAGTGGGATGTATTATAATACATTTGCTGTGGTACATTATATAGGGAATTAATAGTCGATTCAAATATCATTATCTCATTAGCATTATCATTATCATTGTAAATATTCTGTTGTACAACTCAACGTTTTGAATGCATATATTTGAAGACACGTGATTTTGTTGGTTACTGTAGAATTTAAAGTTTAGGGTTCTGGTTTGTTTTGTTTTAGGTGAAAGCAACGGATCGCGACGGTCCGGATCAGCAGATTCGCTACAAACTGGAAGGACAGGGCGCCTCAGAATTTTTCACCATCAATCCGAAACTGGGCGAGATCTTTGTTCAGAAAGCATTGGATCGCGATCCTCCCAATGGAGCTGAGACTTGGCGACTAGTGGTTCAGGTGCGTTGCGTAATTGTGGATTGTTCCAGAACTGTAGTTTACCTTTTTTTAGGCATCTATAAACCTATGAGTAAAATACTATGTATATTTTGTTTGTTCAAACTACACCAAAAAATGCCCTGAGCATTGCTGATGTGGTGTAAAACTTTAGTTCTAAGATTAGCTACCACGTTGGCTTACTGAACTGTAAATTACCATAATATTGTTACACATTAATACTAATTTTTAGCATTTACGCTACCTTTTGTTTTATTCGCAAAAAAGTTATTAGCCAAGAAGCATTAATCAATTATGAAATTAATTAATCCATTTATTAATCATTGTTTAGGCGACAGACGAGGATGGAAAAGGCCTGAGTGGTTATGCAGATGTGGAGGTGACCCTTTTGGACATTAATGACAATGCTCCTTTCTTCAAGGGGGGCCCATTCGTGGGATATGTTGAAGAAGAAAAGGATCCACGTATGTTTAGTGAATATTTATTGTTGAATTAGACTTATTAAATAAGATTGGATGTATTAACTCGGTTAACTCGAATTTTGAAATTTATGGAATTCGACGAAATGTCTTTAAACGAGCTATGGTATAGTATTTCAACTCCAACAATCAACAGCTAGGATTAAGTTCATGGTTTTGCGTCGTCGTTATTAGTCAAGTAACAAGATTTGACTGTTTTAAGGCGTAGTAGAACACCCGTATTTTTTACTATTTCGCTGAAACACAAGGTTTATATAATCACTGATATTTAAAAATTTAAATCAAGATTCCAACATAGTAAGTTAAAAAAATTCAATTAACATTATAATATTATAGTTTTTGTTTTATTGCAGCACCTGGTGGGACCTATTTTATGACCATGACGGCTACTGATTACGATGACCCGAAAACAGACAATGCGAAAATCACGTACTCCATTCAGCGTGGAAAATCGTTTGGCGTCGGCAACGATATTTTCCGTATTGACAGTGATACAGGCAAATTATATGTTATGGTATGGTTTTAAATTAAACTGTTATATCCGACCGTAGTACCGTAATGTTAGTTTTGAAGTGCGTCATGTGTTGCATTAACATTATAGGAAAAAAGTTTTACAAGTTAACAGAAATCTTTTGGTTAAACTTGTAATAATTAGTCTTTTATGCCTAGTTCAAGATTCTGTTTAGGTAATATAATCATATATTTTGTTTCAATACCAGCCTCATAACTCAAGTATTCACTGAACTGAAATGTAAGGGATATTTCAGTTATTTTGAGCAGTTTTTCACGAAACCTGTCAGGTTTATGTTTCACTAGTTTATTAAAACCTTGTTCAGTTAAAACGAATTTACGCCTGTGATGATGAAATAATTAGATGTTTGAGTGTCACTCGTGATACAAATCGAGGCATTTGTCTGAGGCGTCAGTAAATTTTCTCAATTCTGTTAATTCGGAGTACTAACTCAGAATTCACAGAATTCCGAGTTAGTACTCTGGCTATTTCTTTTTCTTTAATCAGTGTTGAATCCTATGATAATGAACCAGGCTCTAGAATGTAGTTTGCATAATATAGTATTCCTTTGTAGATGAGATTGGATCGGGAAAACAGTTCACAACGGGCTTTCGAGATCGATGTCACAGCTGTTGACGGTGGCGGAAAAAGCGGTAATAACGAATATTAATATGACGACATTAATGCGGAATATTGTTGGCAAATTAGCATTTTTCTATAAATCAGATTATGTGGACTTGAAAGTTGTTGTTGCTCGATTAAAGATGACTTTATATAAATGACTGCACAAAAAGCTAGGATGCTGACTGCAAGTGTGTGATCAGTTTGACCGGAGGTGAAGAAATTTGAGGAATCGCTTATTATTATAAATTATTACTATATTATTTCTGACTGAGATCTCAAAGGAGATTTCCCACTTTGGTGGTAGTCGCTTGTACAGATACAGGTAATTACTGTCCGGCTGACCGAAGATAAACTCCGGCTGATCCTGTCCTGAGCTGCGATAATTTAAATTACTTTATTAGTTAAAGTCGAAAGCTATATGCTAATCTCTGTTATGTGCCCATTGAGCAGGAAGGGTATCATCTCAAAAGCGACTACATCCGTATCAGCCGGGGGCACAGCAAGGCCCCTCATACTGCGCTAGGGGTCATTGAACACCATTTCAGACATTGAATGGGAGAGTAGTGTGGTAAACTGCTCCGCTAAATACGAGACGGTATAACTAAAGGAATAGATAAAAGAATGGCCCATGGAAATAATTTTCTGTCAACTTCGTCGAATCTGTGTGAAAGGCGCTTTTTCAGGCACCGGGACAGCTCGCGTTTTGGTGCTGGACCGCAATGACAATCCACCGAGATTTGAAAAGGAACTGTACGAGGCCAGAGTCAAGGTTAGCTTGTGTTCATCTTCTGAAACTGCAGTATGTAATAATTCTATGATACTGCTACAGTGATGCTCATCTTTTTGCAGCGAGCAACAAAATTTTTGACGATGAGTTTGTTGAGCAGAAATGGGTAAGGCTGTGCGGTTTTATGGTTAATTGAAATGATTTAGACAATATTTTACTATTATGCTGTACTCTATTCAGAATATAAAAGCTGCATTTTTTTGTAAGTGCTGAGATCAAGAGAAGTCCGTTTGGGCAAAAATTATTCATATCGCCTCAGTAAATTCCGAATTCCAGACTGAAGGGATTAACGGAAAAGACTCCTAGGCTGGATTTCAGTAATCCTTGAAGTATCATCATTGCAGCACATCATTGGTTTAGTCAGACTTTGATTTAAAATCCGTTGAACATTGTCTAAATTTATGTAGATTAGGCTATATATATATGTATAACCAAGACTGTACTTTGATTTTCGCCATTTTTGCCCTCACCAAATTGTATAAGATTTTTGTAAATGAAAATTTGCTGTATAAAGGAATACGACTAGATCGTTTTCAGGAAACGGCAGACATCGGCTATGGTGTGCTGACCGTTTCGGCCAAAGACCCCGACAATGAAGCTGAGGACAATCTGCTGACGTACACCATCGTGACGGATGACAGCCAGCTGGCCTCGCAACTGTTCTACATCACCAGTGATTCGGAGAGCTCCGGCTCTGGACGTGTTGGCGTGATCAGGGTGCTGAAGGTAGGCAAAGTGTGATTTGGTATAATCAAGGGATGCCAGCTTTTTTGGCCTTGAAAAGATTTGATTCATATGTCAGCCGTGCTGATCTGGCAGCTGAATTACGAATAAATCACGTATTGGATACTGGTTGACCTCTGGGGCCTGCTGCTTAGTGTTACAAGTCTTTCTCTTACAATATTGTAACAATTATGCGCGCAAAATCTGGTGTTTGCAGTATTGCAGTTCTATCGAGCTAGCGGCCGCCTTGGCAGCCGCCTGCATTGATTCCATAAGAATCCAGCAGCCAGAAAAGAAGAAGAAGAAGAAATCTGGTGTTTCGAAATGAATTTATATGACGAATTCTTAACTAATCACCTGATTTCGCACTGACGATTGTTACAAATTGAAAGACTTGTAGAACTGAGCAACAGGCCCCTGGATGTAAGCTGGGTGGCGGATTTTGTATACAGTAGACGGCCAGCACATACGACTGAAGCAAGAGTCAAACATTTTTGATACTTTGAACCCTGTTTCTATAACAACTCTTACATTCGCAAGAATTGCAACTGCAAAACTGTGATTTATAGCAATTTGTCAAGTTATTTTGCTCGATATGCTATAAGGCATGTGTGTTATTTTAGATATCAGGGGATTAGCTTATTTAGTAAAAAGCATATCGGTGATGAAATTTGGTGTAGCTCTATTCTACAAGAAGCGTATTGAGTTGTGTTATGTTTTTAACCGATTAGTCTGTAAATCCATTTATGGGCTTATATAACATAAGCTACTCAGAGTTTATCATCGCAAACTCCGGCAAAATAGTTTTGACTGTTTTATGCCTTTGAAATTTGAAAGCTTAGTCACTAGATGGACCGCATTTTACGAATGTAAAAATAAGATAATAAAAAAGGTATTTTAATTTTTTGTTTTATTTTTTATGACTTCTGTCTTTATTTTTTTATTCTGTCATTTTTTTGTTTTGAATGTATGAAGATGTATGTGAAGTTGATTGGAGTTTCTTGAAAACTAGTGAAACTTATTTATTTTTAATTAATGATCAATCTGCACTACAGCTAATGGCCTCATCACATGAAACTTTCTCTGCTAATAGATATAATTTCGATTTGACTCCAGGTCCAGGGGATTTTGGTTGGCATGCCGACGTTCAAAAATATGGTTTTTTGTAGGCTAACTGAAAAAGGATTTAAAATAAGTTCAAATTTGAGTTTTGTGGATACATCCCGGTACTATGCAATGCAACTAATTTAGTTGGGGTTTTTGGGGTTGGATAATAAGCCGCCCCCCCACTCCGCAAAGAAATTCCGTGCAGTCTAATAGGGATGGAAGTTTCGGTCTTGGTCTCGGTCTCGGTCTCGGTCAAAACCCGAGACTAGCCCAGTCTCGGTCTCGGTCTCGGTCAAAACCCGAGACTAGCCCAGTCTCGGTCTCGGTCTCGGTCTCGGTCTCGGTAGTCGAAAAGTCTCGGTTTGTACCCGGTCTCGGTTTTTCAAATCTGCGAAAAATTTTCCTGTGGTCCCCCCTTTGGTTTATATTTTTGGCAGGAATTTTTTTTCGGAAGTGTTCATTTCACCAAAATTTCACACCAAACAGTGAGATTATGTCAATTTTTTCCGAAAACAACTTTACCGCGCTTGTTTAGTTTATAAGTAAACACAGTACATACACAAAAATGTATATATGTTTATGATTAGGTTTCTTATTTCATATAATCTTTCAAGTCTATCTGTGTGATTATTATTATATTTTATTCTTTAGTATTAGTGTTTGGCTGGTCAACTTTTTTATGCCATTTGGTGGCTTCACATACTTAACTGTAATTTCCAATTAGTAGGAGTTTAGCAAAAAATCAAAAAAATCTGTGAAAGTTCAACTAAACGCACTACTAAGAACTATGTGGTGACACATGCAGTTCGGTATATAGATGAAAAGGGAAGACTCTACTCCCAACTAAAATTTAGTCTCAGGGGATTGAGGGTGCCCCACTCACAGGGGTGTCACGCCGGAGGCAAAGAATAAAAGAGCGTCACGGCGCGCAGGTCTGATTTTTGAACCAAACCCTTTCTATCTTGGGTGTATTTTAGCAGAACATTGGTAATTCCAGTACAATCGGAGCTATTTTTAACTAAATTCGAGCCAAACAGTGTCAAAAAGTGTCAAAATTTGCTATTTCCTGGCAAGTATATACAAGGACAAATTGCGTCTGTTTTGGAACAGAGGTCAAAATTTCCCGATATTCAAGAGGACATGGTCCCACAGTCCCACACAAACGGGGGAAAGAACCAGCAATGTAACCAAAATTGTCGTGATGTAGCTGTTATTTATGCATAAGGTGTATGACCATGGTCTTGTAATATTACCTAAAAACTTGTAAAAAGTCATCAAATCGATAAGTAAAAAAAGGACAAAAAATGACCCAAAGTCTCGGTTTTGGCGGTCTCGGAATTTGGTCTCGGTCTCGGTAGTCTCGGTTTCGTGGTCTCGGTCTCGGTCTCGGTCTCGGTCTCGGAAAAAAAACCGAGACTTCCATCCCTACAGTCTAACTTCTCATAGCTCATTTAATATAATATAATCATTTCCTATCATCATGATTAAACACATATGATAATTAGGCTCATATCTAGGCTTGTATTAATTAAGTTGTATGATTTATGGCTTTGCCCTTTTTTAAACCTGATATATCAGTTTTTATGCTATAGACACTGACAGTCTGATAGCCTAGGGTAAATTTGCTGTGCTGATTTTTAGATTATTTTAAATTGGATATGAAGATTTTTAGGATTCGGTTCTTTTTCTGACTTCTAAGTAATCGTTTTACACTTTTACGTCTAGTATGCGGATTGATTTGTTATTTGTGATAAATCTTTTAAACATTAAATACACTGTTCTGAGTCTATCATTGATAATTTAGTCGTTCTCTGAAGTACACTCAGGGGACGACCAAACTAAACGCTAGACATAGTAGATGGATAGGTTGCAATTTGTTATCACTGTTAATTTTTCATGTGGCAAAAAGATGTCAAATCTAATCAGATTTTTTCCATCTTTAATTTCTGACACACTTTTTTCCTCCCCAACGTGTGCCTCCCTTTTGACTGATTATGACATTTGCGCAGTTGGAGTTGAACTATGGTCAGAAGTTTCAGACTGTCGTTGCCATTTTGTGTGTTTAGGAAGCGAGCGTTCCGGACTGTCTTGATTAGATTGTTAGTCGAATTAAGAAGTTAATAACCAATAGGTTAATAGACTCATTTGATTGGACTACACAATAAATCAATTCAGTCGAGACCGTTTAATCAATCAAATGATTCTTTTTAGCTCACTGCGGAGTAGAAGACAGCTTCAGCCTCAGAATGTTTATAAGATTGCTCACTTGTGTACCAATTTTCCTATCCTCGTCTACGTTCACGTATAAATATATGACTTTGCCTAGATCGGCTCTTTTGTCCACTGTCCAGTGGTTTTCCGTTTTGCTTGTTTAGCTTAGCTTTTCGGTGTTTTTGGCACTCGGAGTCTCAATAACCTGATAGTTAGATTCGCAGTTTCGCATAAAAACTTTATTCACCCAACCCAGGTATTGAGTTTATGAACTCTCAATATACGCAGTATCAAGCAATGTGGATTATTTTTCACCGCCCTTTTTCCCTGTAAAAAAGCTGCCTTAAAAAAGTTATTGAACTGTCGTCTATGTGTAGCAGAATTTACTGTAGACTCCAAATTTCAACGTGTGTGTGTGTGTGTTTTAGAAAAAATGCACATGTAAAAATGTGTAGAAATGGTTGTTATTTGTCTATTTTGATGTGAAAATTAGTATCAAATCGGACTGCCTTTGAAATTTCACTATATGACCACTTTTTGTGTCATTGTGAAGTTTACATAGAGTAAAAGTCGTAGTACGCCGTAATTTGCGTATTGTAAATTCCAGTAGTATTAACAGGAGGGGCAGGATAGATATTTCATTGAGTTTTAAAGCCACAGCTGCAGCTCTCGCTTTAGCAGCAGTTTTTCTAGCCTAGATTTCTGCGTCTTGATCTCATCGAGGCTTTCTTACGATGCATACCACTAGCGAGCCCCCTCTTTGATAAAATTTCGTGTGACGGTATTGTTTGTCGGTTGCATAATTTGTAGTTTGGTTTACGATTTATGCGCTTCTGAATAATGTGATTAACCTTGAAACAAACCAGTCAATCACGACACACTATTGTAGTTTAATTTAGATGTCTGTTTTTTGACCACCGATACTCATTTTTTGTGGTTTCTGTTGTAGTAGCTTCTAAGCTTGAAGTTCGTATCGAAGCTGACCTCTGAACCTAACCAGCAGTTGTTTTGCCTAAAAATTTCCAGTTTTCGTAGAATTACGGTTTTGTACGTACATAAGTAAGCAGACTAACTGGTATTTGGCTAATATAAGTATATAGTGTGTGAGGAACTGAGGAGGCTTACAAACCACCAATCCCAGAGCCATAAGGCTGGTAACTAGTTGTGGTACGTTCTTGTCCGTATGAACTTGTCCGTAGCGAAGCAGTCAGTGCAGAACTTCTGTTCTGGATACAACGATCTTTTGTCTTAGTCTTTGATTGTGGGTTGCATAATGAAAAGTCTTCTATTCTACATTCTCCATTCTGCATCAATAATGCATACACGTAACGGTGTATGTAAAAATTGAGGAGGGGGCTCTCCAGTCAAGTTTTTTATGACCCTCTCTGTTGATCGACCAAAAGTATCAAAAATTTTGTAAAATTTACGAAAACTATACCATTTCCGCAAATTTTCGGGACCCTTCCGATCCGCCCATCCCCCCTCATACACACATGTATCAATGTATGTATGATCACATATTTGGTTAATTGTGAACTAGTGGTAGTCTCAAGCAGATCCAAGTTAAAACAAAAATAGGTATTCAAGTGTTTATCAGCTGTTCCAGCAGTCCGACCCTTCTTGTATAAGTTTCTCTTTGCCTGTTTGGCTCCTTAGTAATTAGCTAGCGTGATTAAATGCAGGCCGACGGAAGCCTAATCAGGTTTTAACAGCCGCTTGCGTGATAATTTTCTGAGGCCAGCTTATGATTGTGCACCCGCCTCTGAAGCAGCATATCGTGAGTCTCTGAAAATAGGAGCGGATTTGTAAGACGGATTTCGGTTCGTATCATTTGCCGTTTTAATGTCAAGATTGTATACGCAAGAGTAAACATAAAGACAAAGAGACCTTGTTTTTGTCGAGTTAGGGTGTATTTTTTCATCGTGTGAAACAGGCTTTAGAAACTCCCCTGATCCTACTAAATTTCCCCCCCCCCACTCCCGTGAGCCTAGTAAACGTTGACCACCCAACCCCTGAGCCTACTAAATTTTGAACCCACCTCCCCTAATACTAAATTTTGACCCCCCTCTCTCAAGAGACGCAATTTTCACATTTTCTTATTAAATAGTAGCGATTTTGACTATTTGTGGCCAAAATTTAGGTAACAATTCCTTGTAAAAACAGTTCCTTCGCTGATAATTGTGTCTCATCGTGACTTTAGTATGCTTCCCCACCACACCAAAATGTCTAGAAATATGACAGCGTATAAATTTGAATTCAAGGTATCTGTTATGTACTTCAGTTTTGAATAAGGCCTCATGATGACAAGTCGTTGTTCGTTAATTTCTACATAACTACTATCCTATGATAATATTGCTTGTTTATGCTGTTTATTCCCCCAAAGTTTCTCTGTGAATGACAGGGATCGCATTAGATGTGGAAGAGTGTGTCTGTGACAATTTAAAATGGGATTCAGTTCGACTTAATAGTTGGATACATTATAGACCTCCCAGTGTAACATTAGATTTAGAACTTTATCTGCGCTTAGAAATTACTAGAAAGTCGTAAGTATTTTGTCTATGATGTGTATTTTAATCGATAGCATTAATTTTACCGTAATTTCGAATTATACTTCGTGCTGTACTATTAGAATGTGAAGTGAATAGCGAATCTATGAGAGCCATTCCGATTATTGATGCTTGTTTTAATGCTTTGCTAGCAGAACATGAACTGATCTCGGTCAGGCAATATTTTCGAGCCAAAATATGGCGTGCTCTGATTGGTTCAAAATGGTAACATTTGATTGGACGAATAACGAATCCGTTTTTAATTGGCCATTACGAAATGGCGCGATAACCGTAGTTATGCCTGATTGGCCAATTCAAATGTGGCCCGATATGGAGCCATATCGGGCCACCCGATCAGTACGATGGATGGCGTGGTCGGCAGAGAACAAAAATTTTGGCAAAAAGCCAAAGAACGTATTTCGGCAAAAAGCCAACGAGTACATTTTTCGGCAAAAAGCCAAATCATAATTAAGCTAAATTTATTTACTACACGTAAATAAACAAGCTTAATTATTTATTAACATGCAGTTGTACAATACAGAACATACAGTAATACAAAAAAGCAATAATTATACATTTAATGTTTTATGTTTGAACTTGCTTGTTATTATTTAATTGTTTTTGTTACAACAAATTCCTTTTGAGTCGACCCCTTTCTTATGCAATCAATCTTGGCTAATTTTGTCCCATCCAAGACGACTTTATAACGAAATAATAATGTTTGATTGATGCGGCGGATGCGGTTATTCAAAAAAATGAAAAGTTTGCAGATTATTGTGAAATTTTAAGTTTTAAAATAGACATAAGTGCACAATCTTTCGTCATCTTACAGTAATTTTGAAGGTCTTTTGCTCTCTAGCTTTGGAGTGACTTTTTGTGACAGAGACGCTTCTGTGTGTGTAGAGGGGGAAATGGTAGAAGGCCAAGTTCTGTAGAAACGTTCCATTGAATGCATTTACACCCGTTTTATATCCGAACAGTTAGTCAAAAATGACTTCAAAATTAAGGATGATCAAACGTTAATTATGCAGTCGCTGGTAAATTGTTACTTGTTGTCTTTATCGTTAACCGGTTCGAAACCTTAAATAGTCAAACCTGTAGTGGAAGGTGGCGATAGTCCCTGTTTGAGTATCCTTGTTGTACATATGTACGTTCTGTATTTGTAAAAAAGCAGTCATTCCAGTTTTAACTCCTCATGACATTAGCCATTGTAGAAATGTTATGCTAAATATAGATGGTTGCTTACTTTACAGTGGCATTAATGCATAACCTGTTTGTTTATGTGGTGGTAGGTGGATTACAGGTTATATATTAAAAGCTGTTGTAGAATTCCATCCGTGCTACCATTGGAATTCTGTCTAGGAATGCTGAGTGTCATTTAGTTAGGTTGTTTATGTAGAGTTTTTAGTAGGTTGTGGTCATACCTACATATATAGTTTTACTCGTCCGCAGGGTAGTATATTTTCGGCAGTTAGGCCCAACGTTTGAGCGATTGGTTAAGAGCTTTTTCTTACTAAAGCTTATGCGCACTCACTGTCAATTTTTTGTTCGTTTCTTTTTTCAAAGTCGCTACCCGTTCCAGCTTCAGTGTTTTCATTACGTACTAGAAATAAAAATTTCTGTGGGAATCAGTGAACCTGTTAGTTGAGCTTTTCACACTTTAAGCGCATTTCACATTCACACACATCCATGGTTTTCTGTTATAGACTGAAAACTGAGTCGCTACCGTCTATGCTTTGCACAGCGTTACTGTATTTCTGTTTATTGAGGTGCGTTTTGCGTGCGCTTCGTCGACTTGTGTTGTACTAGATTACGTGACTAAGCTTGTAATGAGCTAAATCCCTCCCAGTGATGGGGGCTCTGAAATTCAAAGGGTTAGTAGGAAATATGTGAGAATACAGTCCGCTGTATCTGTACATATATAGACGTGTTGTAAGGTTGAACGTGAAGGGTGGGGGAACACAGTGCAGGGTCGAAACCAACAACTAACTGCCCCTCCTCTTGAAACGAAAATAAATCGAAGAGCAGTTATATCGTACAGCTTACTGGTGAATTAATCTGACGTCCTACTGTACTAAACGCTTTTACTTTCATAGGTAGAACCTTCGTATAGGCTGATTTGTTTGTACAATTAATGCAGGAATCAGAATTTACAGTTAGGCATCATTTAGTTTCTTTCAAATACTAATTAATCTGTCGAGTTTGTCTTACGTTTGTCGATTAGAATAATTATTTGCAATTTTTTAAAATATTTTCTGACTTTTTTGTCGAAATTTATCACGATCCCCCTTGTTTCTGCAGGCGTGCTACCTACGCTTTGCTTTCTTATGTAAATATATAGTCTACTAAAGCTATTTAAATATTTTCACTGAAGCTGAGAAAATTTCTGAAGCCGTTTTCGTTTTTTCAGCTTCAGTAAAGTATTGAAAATTAAATGTCTCCATTTAGTTTCTACTATTAACTACATAATGTAGTGGCTTATTCGGGGGTTGGTTTTCCGCTGTTTGTTTAGTTGGTTGTTTTTTTGGGGGATTAGGTTTTTTTTTGGGGGGGGGGTTTTGGGCACATTTTTTTTTTTTTTTGTTTTTTTTTTGTAGGGCCAGGGGGCCGGGGGTATTTTCTTTTGTTTTTTTTCCCCCCGGTTTTGGGTTTTTTGGAGGTTAGGGGGGTTAGTGTATATTAGGAGGTTTTTGAGGGGTGGTGTGTGTCTGTGGGAAACGGGGGTAGTTTCTATCGTGCTTGCAGTCGTCGTTTTGAATAAGAAGTTTTGCCAGTGACAACTGACTTGGTAGGGGGGGGGGGGGGTTTTTTATACGGATTGTCTCTGTGTATCAATAGATTGTAAATTTCACAGAGATTTAGAATTTTAATTTGAAGGTGGGATGTTTAGCACATATTTTTTTAATTTTGTGGTGTTTGTTATTGTATATTAGTTTTGTTGCGTGTAGTACGTGCTGCGTGTGTTTTGTAGAGTTTTGCCAGTGACACGATTAAGTCTTACTATATATAGGGATATTTAGTCTTATATATATAGTATATATATATATATATATATATATATATATATATATATATATATATATATATATATATATATATATATTTATATATATATATATATATATATATATATATATCAGTGGCGGAGCCTGGAATTTTTTGCGGGGGGGGGGCGCGACCCCCCCCCCTCGGCCCTTACAAATACAATACGAAGTGACTGGTGCGGGGGTCTGGGGGCGGCCGCCCCCAGAAGCGGAGCACCGTTTCTGTGTGTGACCCCAGGATTTCCTCTAAAATCGGTAACTTTTATCAAAACACACAGTTGCGGGGGTCTGGGGGGGGCGCAAACTGGTGGCCCCCAGAAGCTGGGCAACTTTTCTGATTTTGACCCCGGGATATCCTCTAAAATCTGCACCTATTTTCAAACTTTACTAAATTAGAGAGACGTTACTGTTTTTGAGGGTATTGCTATGGACAGAATTTTTTCAAAACTGCTCCTCCCACTATGCCGCAATTAGCAAAACGATAAGATTACAATGCAAAAAAGTGAGTTAGTCGTATCAGAAATTGTTTCCAACCTGGAAATTAAAACAAATGGGGAACGTCACATCAGTGTATTAGACCAGCAGGGGCAGGGGCGTAGCCAGGGGGGGGGGGAATGGGGGGAATTCCCCCCCCCCCCCGAAATTTTTTCCGACTGAAATTTTACACAAGGGTCCCCCCTTTGGTTTTTATGGTCCGGCCGGAAAAAATTTCGGATACGTCTCCAGTTGACCAAATTTGGCCTAAAAATCAAAAATTTCCCTAATTTTTTTTTCTGGGGGCTGCCGCCCCAGACCCCTGCAACCTGGTGGCTCAATGTTTCTTGCTTTTGTGTTCCATTAAAGCGTGTGCATGTGTATATGGGCGCATTGTACACTATTTATTTGCTTAATACAGTGCTTAATGTACCCTTTTAGCTGTTTTATTGTACCAAAATGACATTTTTAGTAATTTTTTGGCTTGTAATGTCAAAAATCTTCTTAAAGATTTCAAATTTGCTAGCTTCTGCACTCTTGTCGGTCCAGCAGTTTTGTAACTTTCGGTTTTTTTAGCTCCAATTTTACTTTCGATGCAGCTCCGGCCGGAAAATAGCGTTGTTTTTGAACGAAATATGCTAATTTGTGTCGTTTTTTGCGTTAAAATTGCATTTAAGTGCATTTTAGCACATTTCAAATAATCGAGAAGTCATTCCCCCCCGAAAATTTTTCCTGGCTACGCCACTGAGCAGGGGTACCATACATTATGGTATACAAACTTGGTGAGTCAAATTTCTAAATCCTTAGCATTTGCCCCGTATTTTGCCCAAAAAACCCTGGGATCAGAGTATCATGCAGTGTATTAGACAAGTAAATGCAACATAATGTACTCTTGTAGACATGCATAGGCTTTGATGATAGATGATAACAAGGACCAGTAAGCTAGAAAGTTGCGGGGGTCTGGGGGCGGTAGCCCCCAGCAAAAAGATTGGAGAAATTTTTGATTTTTAGAGCAAATTTGGTCAATTGGAGACGTATCGGAAATTTTTTCGGTCGGGCAATAAAAACCAAAGGGGGGACCCTTGTGTAAAATTTCAGTCTGAAAAAATTTCGGGGGGGGGGGGGGGGCGCGCCCCCCCCGCGCCCCCCCCCCCCCTGGATCCGCGCTTGATATATATATATATATATATATATATATATATATATATATATATATATATATATATATATATATATTGAGATCAGCAACAGCCAAAGACTGACAATTTTAAAAAACGCTGCAAATTTTGTCCCCCCACCACGAAAACAGGTCCCCCAAGGCGTGTCGGGGTATAGGCCAAAACTACGTTTTACGGCCAAATTATTTTAGCAAAAATTGTCGTCAAACAAATTAAGGTTTTTTCCCACAATATGGTTTTTTCCCGCAATATGGTTTTTTCCCGCAATATGCTTTTTTTAGCACAAACTTTGAACAGTCACAGGTAAACCTTACAATCGTTTTTCACTGTTCTTGAGCTATAGAAGTATAGATAGAGGAAAGGTAACTTGTTTGAAAAATGCAAACGGTTTTTGGCCAAAACGTTTTTTGTGAAACGTTATGACAAGTCAAATATGGTGGAAAATTTTGTCACTTTGCAATTTTTCACATGCAAAATTTTGATATTTGATTAAGAATGCTACAAGACTGAGAACTGCACAAAAATTGGTGAGGTAAGTATATATATATATATATAAGTTTCAGATGCGCTCTCGACCTGACCTACATACTCAAAAAGGGCCTATGTTTAAACATTCGATCAGGAAGCACTAGGGTTTTTCCCCGCAAAAGCACAGGAAAACCAGGAAATCTTAATTTTCTGTAAAATTTTATCTGTTACGGATTTTTTAGATGTTTTTTACCCTTTCCATTTAGAGACATTTTACAGACTTTCAGTGGAATTTCAGACAAATTTCAGATAAATTCAGAGGAAATTCAGAGAATTTCACCCCAGAATTCAGAAACTCTGAATTTTATCTGAAAAAATGTTACAGTCTTTTCAGATAAATTTCAGATATTTTTACACTAGTTTCAGAGAAAATTCACGTGTTTTTCACATCTGTAAATATCAGGTAAATTTTATCTGAAATTCGTGTAAAAAGTATCTGAAATTAATCTGAAAAACCGGTAACATTTTTTCAAATAAAATTCAGTCTCTGAATTCTGGGTGAAATTCTCCGAATTTTCCCTGAATTTCTGTGAAAATTGTCTGAAATTCCTCTGAAACTCTGTAAAATGTCTCTGAATGGAAAGGGTAAAAAACATCTAAAAATCCGTATACCGAAAAATTGCACAGAAAATCATCATATTCCTGATTTATATATATATCTATATTTCTATATATATATATAAATACCATGATAAAATTATGTGACGTTTGGAGGGCGATAATTAGCAGCAAGATGGCCGTTGACGGATCCGATGGACGTATGTGGGCCACAGGAAGACCTGAAAACATGAAAATATATTTTTGCACGATTCGGAGGTTCGCTTTGAAACACTCATCTACCCGGTTTACATTTGATTTGGGAAAAATATTTTCACCCGTAAAACGGTACGCACCTCATCTTAATAAAAGTAAAAAACCCCATGGCCTTGATCTGATCTCTAGCCCCCAAAAGAACTGTTGCCGCTTTTAATGAACATCATATAAAAAAACCAAGATTTAGGCTGGAACTCATACTGATTGTCCGAATCTAAGCTGGGTGAATATGGGGTGAGAGTGTTAGACATGTTTGGTGTGAGTTTTTGGGGGAGTTTGTGGGTGAGGTTGTGTTATTAAACTGGAAAAGGAGAGAGAAAAGGAAGAAAGCAGAAAAAAAGGAAGAAACACAAAAATACCATAAATTAATGTACAATAACGATATATATGATATATAACATGACATAAAAGGTATATAACGGACTTTAAGAACGTTACAAAACGATTAACAAAACGACAAAACAATACAAAACGTAAAAGCAGAAAAAAGTTAGAAAATAACTAGAAAAATATCAGAAAAAAACCAGAAAAAAGCTAGAAAAAAACTAGATCGTATTTTGCGAAAGTTTGAAAAATCTAAAAATACTCACATCGCATCAGCAAACAATCAGAAAAGCATAGTAAAAAACTCAAAAAAAAGGTGGAAAAACCAATTTAAACCTACCAAAAACACCGGAAAATACAGAAAAAATAAGCTAAAATAATGCATTACAAAGGGAATTACAAACACAAAAGACTAAAACAAATGACAAAAAGGGCGTAAAAGTACTCCAAAAACATTAAAAACCGATTTGGGGCAAATCTGAAAAAAGTTAGAAAAACACCGGAAAATACAGAAAAAAACTAGATCGTATTTTGACAAAGTCAGAAAAAAACCAGAAAAAAACTAGATCGTAAGTTAGAAAAAAACTAGAAAAAACCAGAAAAAAGTTAGAAAAAAGTTAGAAAAAAACTAGATAATTTTTTCTGGTTTTTTTCTAACCAGAAAAAAGTTAGAAAACCAGAAAAAAACCAGATGATTTTTTACGATCTAGTTTTTTTCTGGAAATAATTTTCCTGTGAACCCCTATCCACAAATTTGGATTTTCTGAGCTATGACCCCTTGAAAATTGCATTTTTAGTGTTTTCGGACGTGAACGTAGGCCAAAGTTTGAAGCCAAAATTGGCTATAATTTTTGTTTTTGGATAGTTTTGAGTGCATGATGTTTTAAGGCATCGTCTAGGCTTGTAGTTGGCAGGATTCTCTAGGCTACGCTGGCAGGATTTTTTCTGAAAATTTCGATTTTTTATTGCCTAAGCCTGAGCCTGAACCTAAGCCTAAGCCTAAGCCTGATACTAAGGCCCGTATTCACATACTAAGTGTAACGCTTAAAGTTAGTGTTTACACTAAGTGTTAGCGCTTATAAGCGCTAAGTGTTATTCACATACTTCGTGTTTATTTAAGCGCTTAGCAAACACTAACGCTTAACTTAGCGTTTCAATTTTGTATTCACATACTTAAAATTTAATGTTTGGCTTAGAATTAAGCGCTTAAGGTGGTAGTTGCGTTTTCGAGGTTTTTGTGATTTCTATGTAAACTTTGCGCCACCAGTACTCAAGTTATAAGTGACGCCTGAGCATAAATTTTTGGGACAGCACTGTAAAGGTCAAAATCCCCAGGCATGTCTCTCACTTTTTCGAAATTTCACCTGTGGACATTTTTAGAGGGTTTTAATTACAAGAAAATATCTTAAATTTTCGGTGCGTTTGCTTTTCAGCTATTTTCTCAGTAAATTGACTAGTTATTAAAAAAGTGGGGGACATGCCTGGGGATTTTAAACATGTCAAAAACCTTACCAACTTTTAGCCCCAACAGGTAATCGTATGATTCAGAGCTGTGGCGCAAACTTTTTGTAAAAAATTGTAACATTTTGGAAAGGACCTTTCTTTAGTCGCTTATACTGGAAACAAAATCACAGGTTAAATTTCAATACATGGCATACATTTAGGAATGATATTGTTCTACCTAATGCAAAAGACCGCTTGTGATTTGAATTTGTAAACGCTGAGCTATGGCCTTTCAAAAAAACACCTAAAAACGCAATTACCCCCTTAAGTTTAGGGACCTGGGGAGCTCCCTAAGCGCTAAGCGCTTAGTTAGTGGATGGTGTGGGGAAAAGGTAGGGAGAGTGGGGGAGGTTCTTGGCCGCCATGGGAAGGAAGGGCATGCAATTTAGGATATATTAGTGACATTTTCCGACCAATTCGTTCCATTTTGCTCGTTTAATCGCAAAAAATACAAAATGCACTTTGTTGTCCAAATTCGTTTTTTTACATTTTTGAGTAGAGCATCTTAATCGAAGTAATTTTTCTTCAAGAACTTCTAGTTGAATATTTATATTTTTCACGATATGCCCCCT
>JASANF010007342.1:0-66599 GCA_030248245.1 Trissonchulus sp. WLG1_4 | reverse complement strand
GAATAAAGCCCCAGCCTTGAATAAAGCCCCAGCCTTGAATAAAGCCCCAGGGAAGGTGTTCACGAAATAATAAAACCCCAGCCTTGAATAAAGCCCCTGGGGCTTTATTCAAAACGTCCTTGAATAAAGCCCCGGGGCTTTAATCAAAACGTCCTCGAATAAAGCCCCACCTGCGTGCGTACCAAACATCCAGCGGCTTAAACGCAACGCGATCGCCGCTGTTTATGCTCATAAGTTCTTTTAAATTAATGAGTGTTTTTTGTTGCTGTGTGTTGTATAGTTTGTGGCGAGTGCCGACTTATTACGATTTGCAAATTAAATTTATACGTTATAATTCGTGGTAAGTAAAATATTTTCTTATTTTTTATTCCGCCTTGAGGCGGAATAACTAGAATGATTGCATAAGACCAAGAGTAGATATTTGGTGCTATAAGCAACTCCAGACCATATACTCAGCATAGGACTAGTATATATATGGTAGTACTTTTGATCTGGGGATTAGAAAAGACTCTAAGTTGTTTCATCTACAAAATAAATGCCTTATCAGGGTTGGCGCGATAGCGTCTAACTTTAGAATAGGACTCATACACCACAATGAGGAATTTCAAAATTAAATTTATGCAAGCATATTGGTTTTATTTGATGTGTGTACTTGCTTGGGGCACGGCTACATGCTGGCCAAATTTCAACCAAATCGGTTGGGCTATAAATCCACCCGAGTTATACAAAATCGCCTCCCGCAAACTCGGATCTTTCCGTATTTTCTTTTCTGGTCGCAAATCTCAAGAAATACACATTGGCGGGGCATTTTTTCGTGGTTTTTATTAGAGTTCTTTCACTACCAACACTTCGCGGGCCGGGCCCGGGCCGGGCCAGAGATATCACTCGTGGGCCGGGCCCGGGCCGGGCCAGACCTATCACTCGCGGGCCGGGCTGCGGGCCGGGCCGCGGGCCGAGCTGCGGGCCGGGCTACGGGCTTGGTTTTTTCGTAGTGACGTGGTTTTTTTGTAAATTTGTAAGCGCCTAAGACTGCAACAGACGCACACGGACACGACTAATACTAATTTGCATAATCGTATGCGCGCATTTGGTGTAACATTTCACAAGTGTACACTGTACATATAGCAAGCAGCCTGAGCGGCGTGACAATAATCAATATCAATGCAGCCCGGCCCGCGGCCCGGCCCGCAGCTGAATTTTTTGGCCCTCGAAAAATGGCTATGTCAAGAATTCAATGGCGCTGAATTTTGAGAAGTCACGCAAACAGCCCAAGTCTGATCTATTGCATGCATAGTAGTGTAGTGGGGTTGTAGTGCATGTGCTATTTTGGAGTCGATCGTGCCACTATAGCACTGGTGAGGGTGCTCGGAAGATAATGTACGTGTATTAAGGCGGTAGGCTACAGAACCGATCAAAATTAACCTTCCCTGCTGCCGGCTGCAGCAGCAGGGCGGCAGCAACAACTGCCCCTCGTACTTGTCACTCGCCGGCTAATGAGTGACACTTTAGCCAAACAGGTGATTAGCTCCTGACATTTGACCTCAGCCTAAGTATATTCGTACGTACGTACGTACCTATACTGCTGCCCAGCAAGCTTCGGCTGCCAAAGTTTGCAGTAAAGTTCTCATTTTTTGATTTTTGGATACTGGACTGGTCAAATGGTCTAAAGGGGGCAACCGCAACCTTGTATTCCCATTTAAACAAAATTTAATCATGATGATCAAGATGCAATAATTTTGAAATTTTACGCGTAACAAGTTAGCAGATATAAACAATTTTTAGTGCTTTTTAGTTCTAAAAATTTGCTGAGGTGGGACCCCTTTTTAAAAGTCCTCGCCATGTCCCTGCTTGCCGTCATTAGCGATACTGGGCAAAATTATTTAAAGGGCTAACATTAATTGGATAAACGGTTTTACAATGATTAAAAATTGCATGCCGAAACGCGTACATATATTAAACAGATTTAATTTTTAGTTCGCAGTTTTTCAATTAGGGGTCACTTCTGACATTTTTGCTGAAAAAATCATGACTTCAAAATTCGTGTATTGCATTAGTAATTGCATATGTACCTACATAATTTTTTAATCTAAATTTTTAATTAAATTTTGTGTTAATTTGTTAAATATAAGAATGATAATAATGAATATAATGAAATTTGAACACAAGGAGAAAATCACACTAGAAGAATGAACGTTGTTCAAACTTTGAGGGTGTCATTAAGTTATTTAATTTTGACAATTTTTTAATTATTTTTTTAATTTTTATTTTTTAATAAAAATAAATTTTTAATTAATCTTTATGCTACAATTTCGCTCTCATTATTACACTGACTACCTTAATAGTTTTCAGTACAATGTTTTCAAAACTGGCGCAATGCAAATTTCCTGTTGCCCCCTCTAGACTTAACGTTTGGGCAGTCTAATATCTGAAAATCAAAATATCAGAACTTTACTGCAAACTTTGGCCGCCGAAGCTTGCCGGCCAGCAGTATAGGTACGTACGTACGTACGAATATGCTTAAGCTGAGGTCAAATGTCAGGAGCTAATCACCTGTTTGGCTAAAGTCAAAGTGTCACTCATTAGCCGGCAAGTGACAAGTACGAGGGGCAGTTGTTGCTGCCGCCCTGCTGCTGCAGCCGGCAGCAGGGAAGGTTAATTTTGATCGGTACTGTACCTATGGGCAGTGCAGCCAAAATGGTTATAGGTAGATAGATGTCTGTCGGTTCTTATATGAATATGTCTAATTGTTTGTCTTTTGTCGAAGAAGAACTTTCATTAGTCAAAATTAACATCATCGCACCAGAGGTCTCATAAAGTATATATTGGTTAGCACTCTGGATTCTTATTAATCAATTGGCCCGAGTTCGAATCTCGGTGTTACATTCTTTTTTTACTTCAATAAGTTTTTGACTTAAAAAATCAAATAACGTCTTTACAATTCGTCACTTTTTGTTGTTTAAAAAATTGGAGCAACTCAGCAGTGACTGTGTGTGGAAATTAGAATTAAAAAAGTCATTTTATCCACAATAAGTAGCCACGTTTACTATTTATCTGAAATATTGCTACTCTGACCTCACAATGTAACTCCTCACTCGGCAGAAGAGCTTAAGAGCGAAGAGTAAAGGGTGTTCACTGTTCTGACACGTTGATCTCCGGAGAGTCTATCTGAGGGATTAGACATAATGTGGCTTGTGGACTAAGTTTCCGGACACAGCCCTTATGGATTATATATTTGGAGTTTTGTCAAGTTGCTTCGAGCTCTGTGTAAGTTGCACAGAGTCGCGCAGATTTCCATTGCGCGACGCGCAAGAGCGCGCAAGTGCCCGCGCAGTGAAGTTTGCACGCCGTCACTAATTTGCATTGTCTAGTTCCTGATTGGCTAGACATTCTGCGAGGCTCTTGCGCTATCCGACTGGGTATCCGATCTGGGTAGATGGGTGAGGGTGGTTAGATGGCTTGCGCAAGATAGCTTGCGCGATGCCTACGCGGCCCTTGCGCGATCCTATAGCACAATCTTAGTAGATGGGTGGGGGTATTAGCTGGCAGAGCCATACGTAAGGGGGGAGGTGGTCTTGATTTGATTAGAAAATGTTTTGCATTCCCTCCATCGCTACTGTTTGGAAAGTACACACGTAGCATTTGAGCTTCACGACAGCTGTTGGACACTAGAAAAAACGAAAGTTAAGAAACGGCCACTTTGGAACTCAGACAAAAAATAAAACCTTAGCCTTGAATAAAGCCCCAGGTAAGCCTTTCACGAAACAATAAAGCCCCAGCCTTGAATAAAGCCCCAGCCTTGAATAAAGCCCCAGGTAAGCATTTCACGAAACAATAAAGCCCCAGGGGCTTTATTCGAGGTAATACGGTATATTGTTTTTTACGATAGGAATGGTCACAAGAAATAATACAGTAGTGTGCTTTAGAATTTGCGAAAGTGTTTTTTATTGAAATGAACGTATTGTAACTTAATTTTTGTATCTTCACCAATTGAAAAAAGACTGAAAATTCTAAGTTTTCTTTTTTCTATTAGGTGCTTTCGATTTTCTGAAAAATTCCGGATCGCTGGATTAAATCGTTCTTTAAAGCAGATCGGCAGATTGATTATCGATCCAGTATTCAGGTCAAGGCGGATTAAAGAGATTTACTATTTTGCGGATTTAATCGGATTATCCTTGTTTGATGAAATGCTATGTTGTGCTTTTTTTATGTTTCAGGGATTTGAAATTAAACAAAGGCACGATTTTGCACGAGAGCGTTCGCTATATTCGTCGTATGCAGGAAGACGTACGACAACAGCAGGCCTTGATTGATGGCAAATCGCACGACCTACGGCTCATGCACAATTACGTGCAAGTAAGCATTGCACATAATTTGCTATTGGCTACGCGTGGCGTTTTTTCACGATTCTAACCATACATGTATGAGGTGGATATGGGGGGACCACCGGCAACGACCAAATCGGAGGGCCGGAAGGAGGGTTCCAATAATTTGGGCAAAATTGAGTAGAAATGGCAGTTTTTAGGTAAATTTTAGAAAAGTTTGCAAAATTTAGGGTATTTTTGGTCGAGCTGGAGGGCGGGTCCCCAAAATTTGGCCGGGGAGCCCTCCCCCAAATTTTGCCCCCTTTACATGTATGATTCAAACTGTTAAGCTTTTATGAACGTTTCGGGCGTATAACAATATTATTTTGAAAACGCGATCAAAACTAAATTTTGCGGTTTAGACTAATAATTAGAATTATTCAATTAATAACTCATTTAAACTAAGTTGATTAATTGGGCATTTTTTGATTAATAAAACATCAGCACGTCATATTGGTTTGTGCTGAAATTTCGCAGTTTAAGGAAAGAGAAAGTCATAACCCGTTCGTGCCGATTTTTGATTGGATTAGTCGTCCCTTGTTGACAAATAACTTGTCATGAAGATCATTGTACAAGTGATTCAAAATAACATGGACAATAATATATACAATGAATATGAAAGCAGTGTAAAGAATGTACAACACGTAATACGGACAATTAAAGTGTAAATTTTTTACAAGTACTACCACAGAAGTATAAGTAGAAAATTACAAGCAGTTTAGTTAGATAATGTTTTTTAAGACTTAAAAAAATAATTTGCTGTCAAAAAGGTTTTGAAATTAAAATGCGTATAGGTGATAATTCGGATATAATTGTGGACTCGATCTTTGAAACGAAGTTTAAATTAGCAGTATAGAAGTTCAAGTCTGTCAATACAGAAAGATTAAAAAACAAGTATTGGACAATCGCCAATTATTGATCACTATTGATTATTACAGATTGTTGTCAATTAATTAGTAATCAATTGATATACACTGTTGGCTAAATATCCTGAGTTGAATCGTTCACAGAGTTAAGTTTAGTTGAAATACAAGTTAAGTTGGTTCCTTTCTGTTGATAAACAATAAAGTATAATGAAATGAGTGTACGGTCCAGAAGTGTTTAATGTAGGCTCGTAATTTAGCTTTAATTAAATAGAGCAATAATGCTGTAGAGAAAATATTAATGTAAAATATATCGGATATAATAATGTATAAGCGGCGTAACATTATATGCATCGTTTTAGGTTATATATGGTTTTAGTAGATACGCAGTTAGTTTTGGGTGAAAATGGGCAAGATTTTGGGAATCCATTTTTGTTCATACTTGTCCATATTTTTTTGTTCGTAAGCACAATTTTGATTGCTGTTGCAAAACTAAGCAGTATCCTCTCAGCGAGACATTAATGACGCTAAGAATTGCCGAAATAATCATGAATGTATTAAGTACACTTTTTCTGTGCTGGTTTACGGACAATGTTCCAAATACGGACAAGCATGAAACAAGCTTTATACGGACAAGTATATATTGAGGACCTTTTGTATACGGACAAGTATGAACCAGGCTTCAGGCATTTCCATTGTGATCTGGCTCAGCGGCGTTGGGATATAGTTCCAGTTGCCGGCTGCCTTCCTGTGGAGGCGCCACGGTGTCTGGCTGGTCATAGTCCCGGCGAGACAGACTGGAGCCAATCTTGCTGCCGTTCCCACGGTGTCCCCCTGTAGCGCCGGGGGCACTGTTATGAGTCCCCCCTCGCCCGTTGACACCACTGCCACCCCCTTTGACGGCCCGCTGACATAGATGACAAAGCATCCCGGTGACCAAAACATGGACTATGGCGTAGATCAGTAGACCAATCAAAATTGCCAAGCCGATTTGGGTGAACAAATCTGCCACAGGCATTTGCATCCACTGGGTGTAGGTGTGGAGTGTGGAGGAATCAAAGTATAGGGTGATTTCGCTAGGATATTCGTCGATAGAGTAAATTGAAGATGGGGTAATTTCGTAGATTTTCTGATTAGCTGTATGATATTCTTGGCATTTTGAATAGCATTCGTCGTGGGCGAAGTATGTGCCGATTGATACGCCAGCTCTACTCCAATTTAGCGATTCCTTTGGCGTATTCAGGAGGCTAACCAGTGGGTCGAGACATTTGTCGATTTGGCTGATATTGCAGGTTTGATATGCAAATGAGCTGCTGTTCAGATTTAGCATGGCATGAACATAGAGTGGCTCACAGTTACATAGATCGCGACTGGCCCTTAGCAGACACTCGCTGTAGCAGCAGGACAGATTCTGATATGCTTCTTTGCCTGCTGAAACATTCATCGAGTGGGTTTCGTCGCTGCGTGTCTCAGAAGTGTAGTTTTGAATGTGCAGTTGACGATACTCCATCCAATCGTTTGGCTGCAACAGTAGTCGTTTTTCTTGTATCAGTTGAAGCTTAAGCTGCAATTTTTGATTCTTCGTCTGTATTCTGAGGCCAGTGGCCGGCGTGTAGGTCCATTGGTTGATAAGAAAAAGCCAGAGAAAATTTTCTGGCCGGGTGAAGTCTTTCAGCACGAGTTTGAGGCCATTTCTAGGCCCAGGCCAGCGGCCATCAAAGCTGACATTCAGCTGGGCCGGCCATTTTAAATGGACACACCGGCCATAAATGGTGGCCACCGTGCTGGCATTGGCACAGCAGTCAAAGGCCGATTGGCCGCCGCCGGCCGGCCCAAACCCGCAACTGGCCAGCCAACTGTCACACTGATAGCTCTGG
The DNA here is from genome assembly GCA_030248245.1 of Trissonchulus sp. WLG1_4. Taxonomy (NCBI): domain Eukaryota; kingdom Metazoa; phylum Nematoda; class Enoplea; order Enoplida; family Ironidae; genus Trissonchulus; species Trissonchulus sp. WLG1_4. The sequence goes on along the minus strand of JASANF010007342.1, from coordinate 59,498 downwards.
CCCAGATAGTCTCTTGGCTGCAGATCTCGCACACCGGTCAGGGCGTAGTCGTAGCGACTCTGCGACCATTCGTTCGTAATCACCTCTCGAGCGTCGCGAGCATCATCGGCCGGTACGCCCATGGCCTGGTACACCACACCCGAGTCGAGTTGATCGTTAGACTGGAAGGTCGACTCGTCGGTCGAGGGTCGAGCACAGAACAGCAGCTCGGGATAGTCGAGCTTTGAGACTCGGTCGCGAGCCATTTGGTGCCCGATGGGCTGCTGATGGTAGGCGACGATAAGAGTGACTATGTTGTAGACTATCAGCAGCGCAACTAGTAGCGCCACGACGCAGAGAATGGCGTTGACGACGCATTTGCGCATTTTGACGGGAGAGAATGATTTTGGGTTGAAATCGATGAATATATTCTTGGTAATCTGAAAAAACATAGTTATCAGGTTAACAAAGATGATTCAGTTTGAGTATATGCCGGAGTACGTGATGTAGACTCGTCCTAAACAGGACGTATACAAGGTCAAGGGCTAACTATGTAATATTTATATGCTGTGACAAAATGACAATATCATTTTGTAAATTTGTTTTCGTACTGGGTAGTTTGAAATCACCTTTAGTAGTTCAAAAAAACTGCCAAATTTATCCGGTTTGATGGAAATGGCTTAAAGGCAATGGCAAAGCCATAAGACAATTAAACGGATAGAGACCGGATAAGGTTAAGGACAAGCAGAAACCATGTTGGACAAAAAAGTATTGACATTACTGTCTTAAAAAAAGATATGTATATATGGACTAAAATAATTTTTGTCTTGTATGAAAGTTTTTGTCTGGAAAATATGAAATGGCAAATGTGAAAGGAAATGATAAAGGTGGTTTTTCATTTGTGCCAGGCACATAAAAGGACTTGGTCGTTAAGCTTGAGTGATTCTAAATCACTGGTCGCGTTCAGGCCTGAAATATCAATTAAGGGAGGGGTGGGGTTTTTGGGGTTTTTTTTTGTTTTTCCTTTTTTTTTTTTTTTTTTTTTTTTTTTTTCAAATTTTTTCCCTTATGCACCATTGGTTGGCCTAATTTTAGATATCTGGCACTTGCAAAAACTTAACTCTTCAAGCCCTCAGTTAACCAGTTTAACCTAGGCCTAATCTGGAACCAGATTTTTTGGATTAGCTGATGAAATACTCAAGCCTAAACCTTATTGTCATAGAATTAGCAAGAGAAAAATTGGTTCTAATTGGTGTATTTTAACTTTCGGGTTGATACAGTTTATAAGAATGACAGCTTGTCAATGAGTATATAAGATTATTTTGTGGTCAAAGTGACGTGGTTTATTTTTTTTTGTCAAAATAATCAGGTTTAGCTTAGGTTTAGGTCAAAATAATCTGGCTTAATAACCGGGTTTAATTCTTAAACCAGACTTAACCGAATTTGCTGCTAAGCAAGAAAATGAGCTGTTCAGCAAAAAACTGGATTAATAAAAAGAATGATAGGATACTTGGCTGAAAATGTTTATTTTGCTCCTCTGAAACTAGTTGCTTTTGTTTGGAGGATGTTTATATGCAGTAATTTTGGAAAGTTCTAGATGGGTTTTTTGGAGTGGCTTATTATAATTGCGCAACAAGCTCAGTGTAGCATGTGTAATGATTCTAAACGCCTTAATTAGAAAGATCTATCAAGTTGGTCTTTACTGTGGAAAAGTTTATGAACTACGGGGAGGGGAGTATCAAAGGGGGGTTATATATATCTTTGAAGGAGTCTATTTTAGTTCATCTAATCGGGTTAAAAATAATCTATAAAGAATGATATCACAAAGTCCTCGGATTAAACGAACATTCTTTTGCAAACTGATTTTAGTCGGACTAAATGGACTGAACCGCGCATGCAGCTCTAGTTTCCGCTTCGCTTCATATGTATTTGCAGTCGTCCGTTCTGCCGTCAAAATAACTAAATAAATAAATAATCACAATTCATGCCACTAATAGTACCTATTGCAGCCGGTGGCTTGATTATTTCGTAATTTTGACAGCTGAGCCAGTATAAATCGATCCTACCTGTTAAATCCTTTTAGTTAGATGGTAGAATGCGAATTGGTTCGGACAAAAATTAGTTATTGATCCGAGTTACACATGAATATCCTAACTTGCTCAGTTTGTTTCTGAAAGTTGAGACTAAAATATTTTCAGCCCGTTTAATCCTGTATATTTAGAATGCAAAGGAAATAGACCTAGACTCGGCCAAATCCTACATTAAGAGAAGAATACGGGGAAAATGGCTGGAGAACAGAAAACAAGACCTGCACTATGAGGTGAGAGGGGGGCTGGGCGGAGCTCCCAGTTTTTTTGGGCGTCCGGGAGGGGGGGGGGGTTTTTTTCCAGCGGGGGGGGGGGGAGACCGCCGTTTTGGCCCGTTTTTTTTTTTAAATTGGTGGGGGGGGGGGCCAGTATGCATATACTGCAACGAAGACGAAGACAGCATCGAGCACGCATTAAATTGTTGCCCAGCCACAGAAAACCTACGAAACACCGTCTACGGGGCCCGGGATATCACTCTGGGGGAAATGATGGACCAGCCGAAGAAAGTCCTGGCGTTCCTCCGACAGTCCGGACGGCTCCCTCGGTGAGCTGGGTGGGTCTATGGTCCCTGACCGTGACGTTGAAGAAGCAAGGCAAGGCAAGAATGCAAAGGGAATAGGTCAGTCCTTTAAGAGTGCGCGTGCCTAACAATGAGCCTAGGCTTATTCAACTGGTAACTATAATCTGTTCTATATCCGTTCTACCCTCAAAGCCTTATTAGTCAACAAAGCTTACTCATTCAGTCATATGAGCATATATTATATATAAATAGTAGTGAGCAACTATTATATTGGGTATTGGGTTGTAGCCAGGAGAACTGGCTAGGACCATATTATCTGGCACGTGCTGAAACTAGTGTCGAGAGAGTAGCAAAATTAGACCACCGGGTTTGCCCTGAGTCTTATGTATCTTCGAATGGTACGTAGTATGCATATAGACCTTTGGATCTTATATATGGAGGTGGACTGCTGATCCGAAGGTTGGCGGGTCGAATGTCACGCACTAGGTTTGCGAAATCTCCTTGAGCATGAGTCTATGGATGCTAATGTTAAGTGTGCATGTTGAATCCGTTTAGCCCTGACTCCAGTGGTAGTTTAGGAATCGATTGGGGGGGGGAGGGGGGGACTGCTGCTTATTTGAGTCCGATATGTTATTTCTAAAGCCCGGACTAAAATTTATAGGTCCGGTCCGTTTAATCCGGTAAAAGGGATATGAAATATTGAAATGGCAGGACCGTCAAATATCAGTTTGTTACGGTCATGTGCGCTGTTATTAATAAGATAAATCTAATTTAGTATTATCTAATCTAATTTAATGAAGTCGATCTGATAGTGTGATAACAAATATAAAAAATGCCCATACAGGTCAGTTATTCTATATCTGAGGACTCCTTAACGTTTATCAAAACTTTCCCAGGCATGTAGAAGCAAGAAATTCACTCTACTGAAATGACACAATAACCCTGCGGTAGCTGGATCTACCATTATCCTATTTTCTCTCATTCGGTGGTTACCATGGTTACAGGGCGACAAATATATATGCTAATGCTTAGTGGGTAATCATGTAAAACACAGTCCAAGCTATGGTAGTCTTATTATCAGGGCCGTTGTATCGATTAGATTAACGGGATTATACATGTATAGTTTGACATTTTGAACTGTTGACATTAGAAGATTTTGGTGCCACATTTTATATTTGCCGAATATCTGCGACACTATATATAAGCTTTTCGCAACGAAATCTATCGAAAATGAGTTTAACTCCTCCCTACGTAAAAACGTGCTTGTTGAAAAGTACTCTATGAGGGATGTGCGTTTAAGTTGTGTTGAGTTGAATAAGGGCTAGCTGTTTGTATTTATAGATTTTTATAGCAGCTGAAGCTTGATAGGTGATTATTCAATTCAGTACCATAATTGCGTGTGCATTAGCTTGATTATTAAGTCGCATTAATTATGTCCTTAGCTACTATTGTTTATTTATTTTCCGGCTGATAGCACAGTTGGACGTTTGCCAAAAATTGTCGGCAGCAGCTATAAATTTAACAGCTAATGCAGATGTTGATGTTTTTAGTCGCATTTGAAGCAAAAATGGTGTAACTAAACAAACAAAGTAATGTAATAAATAATGTAACGAAAAAAATTACAATAAACACAAGACTGTAAATCACAAAACCTTTTTTCAGCACGAAGTAGGGGGGCTTTCCTAGCGGGTAAAATCTGAGGGAGGAGCTTGTCCCAGGATCTCTAATCTGGGGATTTCCGTCCTTTGTATATACATCTGTGCACAAGGGTATCTTTCTGATTTTTGTGGGCTGATTTCTCGTTCTGGTAGCAGTATATATACATCTTCAGTAATTAGTAATGGTCTCATGACTCAAGGTTTGACCTAAGTTGTATTATATATATATATATATATATATATATATATATATATATATATATATATATATATATATATATATATATATATATATATATATATATAAAAAAAATATATATATATATATATATATATATATATACATACAACATAATATAAAGATAACGGCTTAATATTGCTAAAAGAGTGAATAAAACAGACGACAAAACACGTTGCTAGGTTCTGCCGTGTGCCACAAGAAGATTAAGAGAGCGACTACCTGTATAAAAAGTTTGCAAGAAAGGGGGGATCGTTATTTTTTTTAAGCCGCATTTGCTGTAAGTCTGCTTAATTGGTCCCTAACGTTACCTTTCTGCAGTATATATTCAGTTTTTCATGTTTTAACGCATTATAGCGTAGCCCCTGTGTTTTGGCTACTGAAACTCATCCCCCGTTTACCAATAAAAACCTTTTATGGACGTCTAATCAGCTATATAAATGGCTAACTATGAAACACATTATATTAATTAATAAATAAGAGTTATATGCGTTTATAATATTAGGTTCGGTGTACGTCCGTAGCTTGTGCCGTATTTTTGAGGAAAACCTATTTTAGCATATTGTAGTTATTGGAACACACTGTTACAAAGCGACACTGTATATAGACTTGAAATTAGATTAATTTTTTGCACATGACGGATTTCTTATTATGATGCGTAGCTGAAGCAGAACTGTGTTCTAAAATCATATAATATGTATACAAAGTTGGAGAACTGAGGTATATAAACGTTTCCTGTAATTAAACTTGTAACAGGCACAAGTATATGTAGCTCGGGGCACCCGGGCACATTCTGAAATGAATTAAACTGATTAGATTGTAATTTGTTCAGCTACTAACTATACACGGCCTATGGTGAGCTACAATACAGAGGTTACCGCACCGAATTTGTATAGCACCTCCTTCTATTATTTAAAATTTGGGGACCCTCCCCTTTGGTCCACTGAAAATAGCCTAAATTTAACAAAATTTTAGAGAAAATACTGGAATTTGTGAAAAATATCTTTAGAGAAAATACTGGAATTTGTAAAAAATATCATTTGCGCCCAGCCCACTGAGACATAAGCTGTGTATGTGCTTTACGAATGGGGTAGTGTTTTTTTCCGCGCCATATAATTATCATATTATATAGTCGTATATAAAAGTCCAGTGTGGGAATAAGATTATTGACGCCAGTGTGTCTGCTGTTTCAGCTTCTCACCCAGCAAATGCGCCAGCACGGTCTGTCAGTGCCCCCCCAGCCCACCCTCTGCAGCACCCCGCCCACCTCCGCCGCGGGCACCCCCTGCAAACCCCCCTCCTGTGTTCGGCCGATCAAAGTGGAACCCCCCGATGAGTCCTCCCCGCTCATGTCCCCCCTTCCCACCTCACCCACTGGCGCCAATCTCAACAGTCCTGCCCCCGCGCCCAGTAGACATAGTGCTGCGCTGGCAAGCCATATGAGGCAACAGCAACAGCCACAACTACAACATGGTGCCACGTATAACCAACAACAACAACAGCAACAACAACAACAGCAACAACTGCAGCAACTGAATATCAATAATAATCACATTAATCAGCAGCAGCTGCAGCAGCCACACCAGCAGAGTGACATTATGGAAGTGACAGCTGCACCGCCGCAACAACACCCGCAGCAACAACAACAACAGCAGCAGCAACAGCAACAACAACAGCAACACTCAACTGGCAACGTGTACTATGGCGGGCCAGGCTATGAGGACTACCTGGTGACGCGCCGGGATCCGCTCATGTCCGAATCCCAGATTTCCTCCCCGGAACTGGGAATGGACGCGGCGGCTGGCTGGTCGCCTGACTGCTGCATGGAGGCCAGCAACTTTTAATTAATTAACGAATTAACTAATTCATTATGTTAATTAATTAACTATTAGTTCGGACTGGTCACTCACTGACCAAATATATACATGACTGCTGTACTGCTTCGGACCTTATGCAACGTTGGATTACGCGGATTAGATTAAAATCGATTGGTTTTTCATTGATATGAGAGTTCGAGTAGAGAATAATGAGGTTATGAAAGTTACAGGTTCATTGGAGTTAAGTTGGCCAAAGTTGAACTGACTGCTTTTAATTTGATCCGTTAAATCCATTGTCTAACAAGTATACATAAATGTTGAACCTGTTAAATCCATTTTCAGAGACACTTGATTGCCAGGGGGTTGCTACTTCTGCTAGGTCCACTTTATAATCACGGCTTTGTACTTTGTCAAGATATTTGTTTGGATATTGTATTTTAGAGTTTGTTTTTGATAAATTGGAAAATCGAAAACGAAAGTTCCGATATTTTTAAGTTGATTTTTTTGTTTGTGTTTTGGGGCTTTTTTTCCTAATTTGATAGGACCGAACTATTTATTTTTTTAGTCTGAAGTTCAGAAATATATATCGGTCTGAATGAGAGGTTTTGGGATAGAATTTTTGGGCATGATTTTTTGACTCAGTTAGTCGGACTAAAATAAACCCGTTTAATCCGGTGAAAGAATGGCCCCGCCCCTTCAAGCCTCATTCATACTTTGTTCTTAAGGACACAGAGAGAGGGACAAGGATAAATTTTGTCGGCTAATTTTTTGCATGAGAACTGGACTTTATCTTATTTCGGATTTTCTTAGATTTTTCAATGCAAAAAAGATTTCGAAGATTTTGCCAATTTTTGATTTGAAGATTTTGCCGATTTTTGATTTGAAGATTTTCAAGATTTCGCCGAGTTGGTTTTCTGAAATGGCTTAAGGACAAAAGGAACAAGTATGAACCGGGCTTTAATGTATATATAGTGTATTTTTGTATGATTATATGCCAGTCGCGGTTTTTTTGTTTTACAATGCTATTCGGGTCATGGTTGCCACTTGGTTTTTTGTCATTGGTGTGCTTCTGGTCTATTTTTTGATTGTTCATAATTATAGTTCATTGATTGTTTTTTGTATATTTTTGTATATTTTCGTACGAATATTTGTGTCATTAGTGTAGTTTTATTTTTTCAAGATATTGTATATTTTTTATGGCTATGTCTGGTTTGCAAGTTCAAGTTTTGGTATCGATTTTGAGGGTTGTGGCATATAAAATTTTATTGGTCATCTATTATTTATAGGTGTATAGGAATTTAGTTTTTTTAAAAATAGACCCTTTTTGCTTGGATGTTTTTTGGTCAAGATAGGAATAACTTTATATATTATATACCATCGTGAATGCCCGAAAATTATACTAAATTCTGGGGGGGGGGGGTATTTTGAAGACTGATTGTTACGGCGATATTCTAGTTGCCAGATGCCAGCTATGTATATTTCGGGTGTTATCTTGACCTTATTCGAAATTGGATTTTTGCCGATTGGATTTGAAAATTTAATTTTATTTAATTTAGAACACGAATCCGGCTGTTTTTGGATATATACTTCGAATTCGCTGCGTTTTAACGCAATTGAATTTAAATGTAATAATGAGCTAATTCCGATTTTGGGAAAAGGCCCACTTGTGTATTGATTCTATTTTGACACTTTGTATTGTAAAGTTGCTGTACTGTAGGTTGTATTATATGAAATTATATAGTTGTGTTTATATGGTATGTTATAGTACAGTATACTGTATATATTATACAGAATTTTACTGCGCGCTTTCCTTGCTTGTTTCTATGTACATTTTTTGTATTTCGCTGATTTTTTTGTGATATTTTGCTTTTTAATTGTTCTGAAGTTTGGTGTTAACATATAATATATAACTTTTATATAGTTTTATAACAATTTATGTATTACAATATACATAATAGCTGACGGCTAGTGAAATTATAGATTTCTTACAATATACGTAATAGCTGACGGCTATTGAAAATATAAATTTCAACGAGCTTAATAGCTTAATACGTTGGTACGAAAGTAAAGTAAGTATGTAAAATATGTACTTAAGTATTGGTCCGAACAATTAGTACGTATATACTTTAGTAAAATGCCCAGACAGTGAATTCGTTCAAAGGGCTTTCCATTGCAATACTTGCAAAATGGATATTTTGTTGTGAAAGTTGAAATGTTTTTGCATTTTTTTGACATGTACTATTTTAGTATTTAAAACCTTTTCAAATTTTTTTCGAAAGGCTCAAGGTATATTTTGTGGGCCACCTCCAAGACTTACCTGTCTTGTACTTGTGGCTTGTTACTTTGCTGTACATTTGTAAAAAACTACAAGCTAATAGTTAGCAATATCCCCACTGAATCCGTCCAGAATTTTGCACTACAGTTTTGTGGTTTTTATCAGTACAATTTGTTCTTAATATTTCTGGAAACTTTTCTGGAATTTCTGGAAACTGAAAATAGATTTTTGGTTCATTATTATATTAATTTACTTATGTTTTGTTTTTAATTAAAAAAGCATTTATATGTGTTGGGTGTTGTTTTTTTTTTTTTTTTAGTGAATTTTTTTTTTGCGAGACCTGCTGGTGGGTTTTTTAGGGATTATGTCTCTTGTGTTGGTCTATCCTCTCAGATTTTACTGGTCTATTCGAATAGTATTTTACAAACTAATTTTTAATTTTGATTAAATTGAATTGTTCAATTTGGTGATCTGTTTATCATTGAAATTATTACTAATTGCTGTAGTCGGTTTATTAGAATATAATGAGTAAAACGGTTTGGGTTATGTTTTACTCATAAATTACTATTGGTATTAATATTACGTGTATATACTCTGGTTTTGGACTAGAAACATGTTGGTGCATATTATTAGTACTGACTATAGTATGGACTAAGTCGTTTTCTAGTCGACTGTAAGTATAAATTTTAAAAAAATTGTAAAAAGAAGTTCAATTTTTATTTAGTTTTGCTCAAATTTTCGGGACCCTCCCCACGGCCCCTCGATTTTGGGGGTCCCCCTTTCCCTACCCTCACACATATATGTGCGTAGTCATTTATTCAAAATTTTTCATTTTCATAGTTTATTTTTTCTGTGTTATATAGACTGAAAGTCCTCATCAGTTTTATAAATTTGTGAATTTGGTTTAATTACTAAAATTTATTAATCAGTATTGCTAAGGAATCAGAGCCGATTTTGTATGAAACCGAGCCCATGTGTGCTTTTGGTTGTCTCTTGCCTTTGCATGTGTTCGCACGCAATTATAGTTGTGATTAAAGCTTTGTATTATATATGGTCTAGATAGTCATTTTTTCGAATGATTAAGCTGCGATATTAGTATAATATATTCATAATAACTTCTGTTTCATGCAAACAAAAGTTTGTTAACGTTTTGCTAAGACGATTAAAAGTTGTAGATGTCTTAAAGTTAATCTAATTAGTCGAATACATAGATATAGTTATTTTTTGAAAAAATTCAATTTTTTACTTTCAATGTAAAATTATTTTTGTTGTTTATTTTTTATTATTTCATACAATATTCGCTAATGTCTCATTGGTTTGATGGTAAATGTTCAACAGTCATGTATATACTTTCTGTTTATTATTAACTTTTTGTGCTTAAGTTTGAGTTAAGATTTGCCATTATACAAGTGTGAGGTAAATTTCTTCTTCAAAGCAATTTATGTACGACTTTATGCTAGAAAGTTCTTGGAGGGGGGCAAGTTACCTCATATATTTGAGATTTAGGGATAAACCCCCCTTCAGATGTACTGAAGCGGAAAATTTGTCGCTGTGAGATGCTTTAAAACTGAGCGAAAAGCCGAAAAATTGCGAAAAAGATTCGTAAATTTTCGCTTTTTTGTGCGTTCAAGTCCCCAAACATTGGAACAAGCCCCCTGCCAGAATTTCAAAAGATCTGGAACAAGCCCCCACAGAATTTTGAAAAATCCTGGACCCCATAGAATGATAGAAAGACATGTTAAAGGTTTTACCCAAAACTCATGTTTTCTGCGATGTGACTACTGTCTGTGTTGATGTGAACATGAATTTTTTGTACATTTTTTGACTCGGTGATATTTTATTTTTGGTGCATTCGTGTCTTATATGGGTCAATTTTCGTACCTCTGACATTGGGAAATTAATGGTATTTCTGTGTCTTGTTTTTTTTGCTTGTACATGTATGTTAAATATAAATTGTTTAACATTTTCATTCGATTTATTATTATAACTGAGTTTGAAAGCGGGTAGGGAAAACCATGCTGTAAAGTGGGATTAGATTTAGGTTTTTTATTTTTTATATTTTCAACCTTTTTGAAAAATGTGAAAATATATATGTTTCTGCTGAAAAAGGAAATTTTATGATTTATTTTTTTCTTAGAGTTCCTCTGATTTTCAGAAAATGGTTAAGTAGCCTGTCATAGGCACAGAGTAATTTCTGTTATTTTTTTGCATTGTTTTTCTGATTATCCGTTGTATTTAATTCGTTGCATGTTTGTTTTATCGTTAAGCTGACTTAAAATCCGGTAAATTAAGGCTTTCGGGCAATTTTTTGGACATTTTATTGAAAAGATTGATCATAGATTATTTTTACAACTTGTATTTTGTTTTGTTTTGATCATACTTTGTGAATCGCTCTATTCTGGGAAGACGCAGTAAAGTTTTATGGCGTTACTGTTTGGTGCTGGTAGTTTTGTGTCAGTTTTGAGAGCGAAATACTTCCGGTGTCACGGTGTAATTTTTCCCCCCTGTGAATTTTCCCCCCGGAAAAATTACCCCGGTGTAAATTTTCCCCCCGGAAAATTTGCACCGGGGTAGATTTTCCGGGGGGAAAATTCACACCAATCATATAATTTGACTGTTTTGAAAGTACTTTTTCAAAACTGGCGATTTTGGCGATAAATTTGTTTATTTTTACGTATTTTTCTTTATTTTTAATTTTAATAAATATTTTAAATTTGCACCGGGGTGGATTTGTCCGGGAGGAAAATTCACACCAACCACATAATTTGGCTGTTTTGAACTTATTTTTTCAAAATTGGCCATTTTGGTGATACATTTATTTATTTTTATTTATTTATTTTGAATATTTAAAATTTGCAAAAAGGGGTTAATTTATAAGGTACATATTTAGGGTAGTGAGTGAGTGACTTTGGCGAGTAATTGTTCGACTATTTTGATCATAAATGAAGAAAACTTGCTTGGAATAAATTTTCTTTTTTCTTTGATGTACATGTTTCGTCGAAAATTTTCGATACAATATAACAAAAACAATGTCTACCTAAGTCCCTTCAGAAACTCGAATGCTTCCGCTTCCAAGCAGAACAGCGTAACGGATAACGAAACGACTCTACCAGCGGTATTAGAACTATTTGTTTCAATCATTTTACTTTTGGTAATAAAAAGTTAAAGGCCGGTTCACACGAGGCAATTCGCAGGCGATTTTCAAGCAACCAACCACCAGGCAACGCGCAAGCGACGCGCGTTGCTTGAAAATCGCGTTGCCTCGTGTGAACCGGCCTTAATACAGACAAACGCACCTACAGGCATACGGACAATGGTGCGATTCATACTTTGTTTGATTGTCCGATGCCTTAAAATTTCAGCAGAGTTGAATTGAAATTAACTTTGCCGGCTATACCTAAGACAAAACGAAATTATGCCGTTTATTACGGATGAACGGGCATATACGGCTGACCGGCCGAAAGTATGAATCGATCAGCCATTCTGACATTCAGTACTGGACGTCCTTTCATCCGTTTGTCCCTATGTGCTTACAAATTATGAATCGACTCTTAAAATCACCACAATTGCCCCTGGTGATGAGTTGCAGCGACACGTGCCGATTTCAAGACTTGTCTATACTAGCCAAATTCGCTATCGTTGCGGTAGCCCCGTCCATATCGTATAAACATCAGTCGCAGCTACCGCTGTGGCTATAGCCGTTACACTGAACGAAAGTCAGGCAAAATGCAGGATGCAGCTAGGTATCGTCAAAATCACCAGTGTTGAAAAAATCAGTTCAAAACAGTCGAATTATATGGTTGGTGTGAATTTTCCTCCTGGAAAATCTACCCCGGTGCAACTATTAAATATAATTATTAAAAATAAACAGATCAAAATACATAAAAATAAACTTATCGCCAAAATGGCCAGTTTTGAAAAAATAATTTCAAAACAGTCAAATTATGTGATTGGTGCGAATTTTCCTCCCGGAAACTCAACCCAGGTGCAAATTTAAAATATTAAAAATAAATAAAAATACGTAAAAATAAACAACTGTATCGCCAAAATCGCCAGTTTTGAAAAAATACGTTCAAAACAGTCAAATTATATGGTTGGTGTGAATTTTCCCCCCGGAAAACCTACCCCAGTGGAAATTTTCCGGGGGAAAAATTTACACCGGGGGAAAATTTACACCGTGACACCGGCCTGGCCCGGTTTCATAAATAAGTTTTGGTAACTAATTAGTAGCTACTAACAAGAGTACATAATAGGAAGAGTATGACACTCTTCCTATTATGCCTAGCAGCGCGCGTCCAATGCGCAGCGCGAAATAGGCCTTTTATGTACGGTTTTGAGGGGGGGTACCCCCCCCCTCAACTGAAGACCCCGTACTCAACTGTGGGGGGGGTACCCCCTACTCAGTTCGATACCCCGTCTTCAGTTGAGGGGGGGGGTACCCCCCCCTCATTTCAATACACTGACACCGTCTTTGCGCTACCCCCCCCCCCCTCAGTTCAGTACCCCGTCTTCAGTTGAGGGGGGGGTACCCCCCCCCCTCAGTTCAGCACATCAACAAAAGTCCTTGTCAGTGTCTTGAAATGAGGGGGGGGGGTACCCCCCCCTCAAAACCGTACATAAACGGGCTATTTCGCGTTGCGCATTGGACGCACGCCCGTAGGCATAATAGGAAGAGTGTCATACTCTTCCTATTATGTACTCTTGCTACTAATAACTAGTAAATTATTTAGTTAGTAGATTTTTTTATTAGTACCAATAATGAGTTTTGTAATAAAGAATGTCGTCGCTGAACTATTAGCTCTTGCTTCCACTAGTGCTAATTATTAGTATCAAGAGTACATAATAGGTAAGAGTATGACACTCTTCCCTATCCTAGCTAATCGGCCCGGACGATGCTCCGGCCGAAATAGCGCTTTTACGCCTTGATTTCAGGGGGGGGGGTACCCCCCCTCGAATCATGACATGTCTTGATTTCAGGGGGACACCCCCCCCCCTCAAAACCAGGAAGTGTCTTGATTTCAGGGGGGGGTACCCCCCTCGTTTCAGGACACCACCGATTTCGAGCTGGCAGTGTGCTGAAACGAGGGGGTGTACCCCCCTGAAATCAAGGCACTTCCTGGTTTTGAGGGGGGGGGGGTCCCCCCTGAAATCAAGACATGTCATGGTTCGAGGGGGCGGTACCCCCACCCCCCTGAATTGAAGGCGTAAAAGCGCTATTTCGGCCGGAGCATCGTCCGGGCCGATTAGCTAGGATAGGGAAGAGTATCATACTCTTCCCTATTATGTACTCTTGTTAGTATATAGTAGGGCAAAAAAGTCAAACCATTTTCATTTAAGTTAAAGTTAAAGTAAAGGCCATTGCTTCAATTTAAGTTAAAGTTACAGTTAAAGTAAGCCTCAGGCATCAATTTAAGTTAAAGTTAAAGTAAGCCGAAAATCATTGACTTTTATATAACTTTTTTTAAAATAACTTTAATTTACAGTTAAAGTAAGGTTGTTTTAATTTAAGTTAAAGTTACAGTTAAAGTAAGACCTCTAACTTTTTCTGGAGTTAAAATTAAAGTTGAAGTAAGACCCCTAACTTTTTTAATTTCAGTTAAAGTTAAAGTTTAACTTTTTTGCCCTAGTATATAGTGAATAATGAATATTACTAATTAGTGTATTAGTGATGCGACCTTAATGTTGCTACCAATGATTTATTGTATTATTTATGCATACTAAGAAACCGACCTTGCTGGGGGTGGGTTCAGTCATAGTGCAGGCATGGGCTATTATATAGTCTATGGTAAGGCCAAAGGTAACCCGCCGAAAGATAGATAACTATCCTTTGGCGTGTCCGCCCTCGAGTGCGGTGCTCATTTCCGTTACAAAGCCCTGGAGCGTCAGGGGTGCCACTTCAAGAATGACTACATCACTGGAGGGGGGGGGTGTCGTGGAGAAACGGATACAACACAGAACCCAAATAAATGAATGCCCACCTGCGCTAGAAGTTGAGTGGTGAATCAGTCGCTGTTTGAACGGGGTGCCCCGAGTCGCTTGCAAAGTGTTGACCAACAAGAACGATGATTACAATCATCGGCAACAATACCTGGCCAGTCGACAGCAAACATTGTATCTTTAATGAACTATAGTTAGCTATATATAGTAGGGCAAAAAAGTTAAACTTTAACTTTAACTAAAATTAAAAAAGTTAGGGGTCTTACTTTAACTCTAACTTTAACTTCAAAAAAGTTAAGGGTCTTACTTTAACTTTAACTTAATTTAAATTCAACCACTCATACTTTAACTTAATATACTTAATACTTAATACTTAATACTTAATACTTAATACTTACTCATACTTAATTTCCGCCAATTTCTTAACTTTAACTTAAATTATAACTTTTATTCAAAATTTTGAATCTATACATTTTTATAACTTTTTTATTTACGGTAAGATAATTTAAGAAATGTTTTAATTGATGTTCTAATTAACCAAAATCAAGGTTTTTTTTCAAAAAATTTTGTGTGCATAATTATGCAAAATTTTAATTTTAGTGTGCAAAATTTTATTTTTTTGTGCAAACTGTAAATGCGTTTTCGTTGCCTATATAACAGCAAATATACGCGTTTTTACGCGGCGGCCTCAGCCGCCGCGTATATACTATAGTGCAAAGCTCTCATATGCTTAGCACGCAAATTGAACAATCCTAGTGTAATCTGGCTGCTAGGTCAGCAGATTACACTGTTTTTGTGGGTGTGTGTGTCAGTTTGTGTTACGTGCATACACAGAATAGAACAGGCAGCGATTCCATTCGCGTGTCTGTCAAGTGCTAATAACGCTGTGGAGAGCACACTGTATTATGACGAAACCTGTTGCATCAGCGTTTCGTAGATTATATATCAGAACATACGAAACGACATGAAACACTTGGAAATGGGAACCGTTTCATGTGATGGTCAGAAGTGTCGTTTCACTTCAGACCCGATTGTTTTGGATCCCTTTGCTCGTAGTGTTGTTTTAGGAATAAGCTCGATGCAGTGATGCAACTTAACTAAGTGCATGCAGAACATTTCAGTTCTGCCACAGAACAATGTTCCTTCTGGTTTTGTGGAACTAAAACTTTTTATTTACATATTTTTAAACCACATTTTCACTATGTGAAATGTAGATAAATATGTTTAATGAATGAGGATGGCATGCGATTTCTAGCGTGCATATGTATGTAATCTTGAAACCCAAATTGACCGCAAAACTTAATTGCGTCACTGAAAGTCCCCCTCCGAGGCAAATTTAGACTCATTAATCGACTAAAGCGATGACATTGCAGGCTAGAAATCAATATATATCAAGACTGAAAGTGGTCATGTTTAGTTACAAATATTGACAACAAAACATTATGGTGCCGCGTTTTATATTCGAAGAATATCCTCAGCACTGCAAGCACGTCACAATGACATCTTTCCAAAAATAATTCAACTCTACTCACAAAACGTGCTTGTTATACCTCTGAGGTATGTATATACGTACATTCAGTGGCGTACCCAGAAAAAAATTTCGGGGGAATACCTACTTGTTCGATTTTTTCTAACGGGTTAAATGCACTTTGTAGCAAGTTTAACACTTTGATTCGCATTATAAATGCAAGATCGCTAAGCCAGAAAGAGGGGTCTGGGGGCGGCACCACCGAGAAAAAAATTGAGATTTTTAAATTTTTAGGTGGAATTCTGTCAACTTGAGACTTATCATTTTTTTGCGACAGGAAAATTAAAACAAACAATGGAAACGTCACATCAGACAGCAGTGGCGTACCAAAAAAATTCATGAAGGGGGGTGGGGAATGACTTTCCAATTTTTTAAAATGAGTTAAAATGCACTTTTTAGCAATTTTAACACGTAAATTCGCAAAACAAACGCAACAGCACTAAGCCATTAAGTACCACGGGTCTGGGGATGGCAGCCCTCATGAAAAATTGAGAAGTTTTTTACTTTTTAGGGCAAATTTGGTCAACTGGAGACGTATCAGAAATTTTCGGACAAGAAAATTAAAACAATTAAGGTGGAAACGTCACATTAGGCAGTGTATAACACATGTAAACGCAGCATAATGCATTGTGTATACATTATATATTGTATAGGCTTTGATGAAACATGATACCAAGGAATAGTAAGAGTCGCAGAGGTCTGGGAGCCGCAGCCCCCAGGAAAAAATTTGGAGAACTTTTTAATTTTAAGCCAAATTTGGTCAATAGGGAACGTATTGGAGATTTTTTCGGTTCGGCAATATACACCAAAGGGTAAAAATTCCCTTGTGTAAAAGTTCACTTGGAAAAAATTTCCGAGGGAGGGAATTCTCATGCCGAATTTGGTCAACTGAAGACGTATCAGAAATATTTTTCCGACTGGAAAATAAAACACATGATGGGAACGTCACATCAGACAGAAGACAGTGTATCACACATTATTTCGCTGTCGCTGAAATAAAATCCTTACTTAGCCCTAAGCCACGCCGACCCAAGAACACTTCCAATACTGGCTCCCTATGTAGACAACTGAATAACTGTAGAGTTCATATCTGTCTGAATTGACAGCTGCGCACAGTTGTGGTTATGTAACTTGGCAACAGTGGCATGTTAACAGTGGTAATGGTCTGACTTGACAGTTGCGGCCGAGTAGTTGACTTGTAAATGTCTCACTTGGCAATTACTAGCCCCATGACGTGGTCCCCACCTGTTCATTGCACGCCGGCCACTACGAAACTCGGCACTATGAACCCCGGGTTGTCACCCCACGTGAAAGCAGAATGTTGAAAAATTTATGGGAATACCGCGCAATAAACCACGCGCGGAAATGGAAGACTGATACAACAAAACAATCACTGTTGCGAATTGTCACAATTCAGCCCGCCGCTCACCAGGTATTACGCGCTGAACACTGAATTACATAATCCGTAATTCAGTAGCGTTAGCTCATTTGCATATTGTAGCGCGTAAATGCAAATGAGCTTCTGTTAATTTGGGTCGGCGTGGCGGTACAGTAAGTTCTAATATATACTCGTGTAGACATGCAAATGCAGCATAATGTACTAGTGTATACCTGCATAGTGCATAGGTTTTGATGAAAGACAATGACAAGAAATAGTAAGCCACAAGTTGCAAGGGTCTGGGGGCAAATAAAGACCCTTGTGTAAAAATTCATTGGGAAAAAAATTGACCAATATCGGTCTAAACATTGGACAATCGCTTACTTTTTTTCTGGGGGCAGGCATGGGGCTGCTGCTCACAGACTCCTGCAACTTTGTGGTTAAGGGATCTGTCGGTTGTAAGGCGTTTTATAAATTTTCAAATTGCTTGAATGTGCATTTTAACTTATTACGAAAAGTCGAAGTCATTCCCCCTTGAAATTTTTTTCTGGGTACGCCACTGATGTTGGAGGTGTATGATGGTCCAAGTTGGTTCTTTCTAGATCAACAAACAGCAGATTCGTAATCAAGTGCTCACATTACCACTATCAAGAGTACATAAAAGGAAGAGTGTGACACCATTGTAACCCTGTGACCCCCCACGGTTCGTACAGCCTACAAAATTACCCAGAGACGCCCTGCCGCCATTTTTGCGGTTAAATCTCATTCTTAGGAGTATTTTGAGGTGCTGAACTCAAATCCGGCAGATGCGGATTGTGATCTCCAAAAGGGGAGGATACGGCATAAACTTATTCTACCTTATTTGACTTTTTTTACTAGATTTACAAACAGCGCTATGACTTGTGCTCAGATGTCGGCTATGCTGTTTTGGATGAAATAACGTCTTGAAAACAGCGGCGTACCCAGAAAAAAATTTGATGGAATGACTTCTCGAATTTTCGTAATGAGTTAAAATGTACTTTTTTACGCAATTTGAACAGCTTTTCAGCAAATTTAATACTTTCGCGTTTGATTCGAGTTAACAAACGAAAGATCTAACATACAAAATTGCATGGGTCTGGGGGCGGCGGCCCTTAGAAAACATTGAGGAAAATTTCTATTTTTAGGCTAAATTTGGTCAATTGGAGACGTATCGGAAATTTGTTTCGTCCAGACTATAAAAACGAATGGGGGGTCGAAAACGAAAGTCGGAAAAAAATTCGGAAGAATTACCCCGATTCCCGCTCCTCCACGCCGTCAGTACGGCCCATGGTTTGCCCATAACGATAACTGTTTTGAAACCCGGGGTTTATTTTTGTCACCATGAACCAAATTTACCCCCACGGACTACAGTAACAACTGGGGTCATTTTAAAAAGAACAGTTTAATAGAAACTTTCATCCAACTTGAAAACTTTCTAAGCCTGTTAAAAACCTTCCGGTCAAGTCTGGAAATGTCCGCAAAACTACCTCTAGTAGTTTGCGGAAGTTTCCGGAAAGTTTTCTGGCATTCCCAACTCTCGGCTCACCTATTAATGTCCACTCACTAAAGTAACGCAGTGTGGTTATGTATAAAACTGAAAATTATATTTATCTGTCTAAAACAACTCTTTATAACTTTAACTAAAAAAGTTTTGAATCTTAGTCCAACTTTATTTAAAAAAGCTAGGGCTATAACTTTAACTTTAACTTTTAAAAAAGTTAGTGGTCATACTTTAACTTTAACTTTAACGAAAACGGAGTTGAAACTTTAACTTTAACTTTAAAAAAAGTTAGTGGTCTAGCTGGCAGTGTGCTGAAACGAGGGGGTGTACCCCCCTGAAATCAAGACACTTCCTGGTTTTGAGGGGGGGGGTCCCCCCTGAAATCAAGACATGTCATGGTTCGAGGGGGCGGTACCCCCACCCCCCTGAATTGAAGGCGTAAAAGCGCTATTTCGGCCGGAGCATCGTCCGGGCCGATTAGCTAGGATAGGGAAGAGTATCATACTCTTCCCTATTATGTACTCTTGTTAGTATATAGTAGGGCAAAAAAGTCAAACCATTTTCATTTAAGTTAAAGTTAAAGTAAAGGCCATTGCTTCAATTTAAGTTAAAGTTACAGTTAAAGTAAGCCTCAGGCATCAATTTAAGTTAAAGTTAAAGTAAGCCGAAAATCATTGACTTTTATATAACTTTTTTTAAAATAACTTTAATTTACAGTTAAAGTAAGGTTGTTTTAATTTAAGTTAAAGTTACAGTTAAAGTAAGACCTCTAACTTTTTCTGGAGTTAAAATTAAAGTTGAAGTAAGACCTCTAACTTTTTTAATTTCAGTTAAAGTTAAAGTTTAACTTTTTTGCCCTAGTATATAGTGAATAATGAATATTACTAATTAGTGTATTAGTGATGCGACCTTAATGTTGCTACCAATGATTTATTGTATTATTTATGCATACTAAGAAACCGACCTTGCTGGGGGTGGGTTCAGTCATAGTGCAGGCATGGGCTATTATATAGTCTATGGTAAGGCCAAAGGTAACCCGCCGAAAGATAGATAACTATCCTTTGGCGTGTCCGCCCTCGAGTGCGGTGCTCATTTCCGTTACAAAGCCCTGGAGCGTCAGGGGTGCCACTTCAAGAATGACTACATCACTGGAGGGGGGGTGTCGTGGAGAAACGGATACAACACAGAACCCAAATAAATGAATGCCCACCTGCGCTAGAAGTTGAGTGGTGAATCAGTCGCTGTTTGAACGGGGTGCCCCGAGTCGCTTGCAAAGTGTTGACCAACAAGAACGATGATTACAATCATCGGCAACAATACCTGGCCAGTCGACAGCAAACATTGTATCTTTAATGAACTATAGTTAGCTATATATAGTCATTGCAAATTTAGTTACCTCAATTTACTAGTAGGTTTACACACCTTTGAGACTTCAGTGGATTACATTTTTTAATGCTTCGCTCTTTGCCAAAACCTTGCTCTAATGCGCGGTTATGGCCGCGTTTTATATTTCCTGCGGAATATAGACATTCCAAGGTCATGATCAGTACTCAATCAGGAGGGACACTACTCTACTCACTCAGCAGACGAGCTTGTTTCACTGTGGAATTCTACTAGGGTTTGAAAGTATGTGGACGCATGTGTGCATTTTTCACAAATGTTGCTTTTTGTGAAATTCTGCAGCGTTTTCAAGTTTTTTTATTTTTTAAAAAACCAATGTCTTTAATACGAAAAGACTAAAAATTGTATTGAAATTATTAGAAAAATAATTATCGCAAAATGATTACCTACAGTTTAAGCTATAGTCGCATTAGATATTTGAAAGTTTCGCTTAGTTATTCCGTTTGAAAAATTGTGCACATTTAGCGAAAATAGATATTTTTAATCGGTCATAAAAAATTAGAACAAGGCTGCAGAATGTCGAAACTAATATTTTTACGGCACCGCGGCAAGATAAATGTCTTTAATCTGAGCTATTGATTTTTGAAATTGGATGAGGTACCCTCAGCTACGTCGTTTCCAATTAAAAAATTAAGTGAAAAACTTTAAATTTAGTTTAAATTAATTCACATTTCTAATTTCAATCAAATCAGTTAAAATCACTTGTTTAACTTTGACCAAAATAAGCCTATGGGGTGAAAAATTGTCCACGTCGTTGAGCTGTCGGAATAATCATGGCCAAAATGTTTCACAAAGGTGCTTTTACTAAACCATGGTTTTACGTATGCTTTTAATAATAATTTATTTTAATTACGAAATCTATAATATCTTTATATCTTTAATGATTCGTAACGAAATTCGTAAATTTTCTAAAATCGTGGTTTTAGTTCAGTTGAAATTTCAGAGAAACAAAGACCTGCTGTGCCGCAGACTTCAAACTTTAACTGCGCTTTAAGAGAATCTACGAAATTAGTTCGTAACTAAGGCCATAATTCGTAATGAACTTATGTGCAAATCATTCAACGCGAAGCAGAAATAAAATTTGATAATGAAACATCTATCTACCTACGGAATTTTCACTCAGCAAAGTAACTTTGCCCCCTTTTGCTTCCTGCTCGTCTAGAGTAGTCAAGAATTGTTATTTCTTGGTTTTCACCTTTTTTGCTTTGCAAAACTTTGCTTCATCGACACATACTGAGGTATCGCGTGATACGGTTAGTTAAACTCCTAGAAATTACGTTAATAATCATTTTGTTTTATTTAAAACCAATTAAACCTTGAAATATTTTAGTTCATCAAAACCAAAACCATTAAAACAAAATCCGTTGGAACCCATTTTAAACCCAAGGATTCAATCAATAAGCGATTTCCTTTAAATTAGTTTTCTCTTTAAGCTGCCACGACCATATCGACAAAGCTTTTGCAAGAAGTTTTAAGAGCGGCCTTTCCTTCGTCAGTGTATTGGTCTAAACATTCGTCGTACTGGGTGGTGTCTCCTTGCTCACACCTCCTGAAAAAATGGTAAAATAACGTTGGCTGAGATTCACACAGTGTTTGAATTGAACCAAGTCTATACCAAACCGTATTAAATATACATAACTTAATAGTTTTACACATTTTATGTCACTTGAAAAAACTGCTATAGGTAAACACGTTTTTTGAATGTTGGCCACTGCTTTACTGGAAAAGGCATTCCTATCAAGTGATGCCTAGGTTCACGTTTAATGTACAATAACAAATTTTTGACCCCTCATGTCGCCGTGTTTAATATGAGGAGGCGGCGTAGTGGTGAGTAAGTTTTTTAACATTTCCTAGCGTTAACTTAGTTTTAGTAAATCTTGAAATTTCTATGTGAAATTTGTATTTTTAAATCTAATAATCGTATTTTTATAATTTATTTTTTTTAAATTTTGATTTAAAATTGTTTCAACCAATTGCATTTGGAAGTTTCAGAATTCTGTGAAAGTGCGGGTGTATTTGCAAATATGAAAGTTTGTCAGTTACATTTTTGTGGGGTCATAGGAATAAAAGTTGCATTTTTCAAAATCAGTCACAAACTGATCTCTGCAGCTTCTTCTGATGAAATCGGGTTTGAACATTCTTTCCAATTTCTGCATGAACCGTTCTCCAGGATAGTAGACACATTTGTGCGCCCGTGTAATGTCGCCGGTTCTAAAAAATGAAAGTAAATTATACGAGCAAATCCCAATTAACATGTGCCTTGAAAATAAACCTACATATATTATCACTCCCTGAAAAATCCCCCTTTTTTCCTTAGTGTAGATCCATTTTGTGATAATGTGCATTCTATTAAATTTTTTTAGTGTAACACTGAACAGGGTAGAAGAGCGTTTACATACACCACTTTCCTTCAGCTCTGAGCTAATCAGATTCGAGGAGCGTCATGTGACCAGAGGGCTTTATTTTTTTGAAGAATTGGCAATCTTGTTTATTGTAGCTTAAGACTAAGCCTGAGCCTAAACCTAAGCCTGGCCAGAGCCAAAGACAGTTTGAGGCAAGTGCAGTATAAAGACAAAAGGAATAACCTGAAAAGTTTTAATTTGGCATTTGTGTGAACAATGTGCGACAACTTGTAAACTGAGAATGTGAACAATGTTGGATAAGAAGTTACAAGTACAAACGGGATACTTGGGCGAAAAAGCTTACACTGATGAATGATATGACTGGTTTAATAAACTTTTCTGTTGTGTTTTTAGTACTACTTAGTTTTTAGTACTTTTTAGTTTTCAGTACTACCTCCATAGCCGACCGTGCTTAGTATTTACCTATTGTACTTCTCCCACTGATGTATTTTCTACTCAATTGGGCTCACTTAGTTTTCTCAATTCTTGCAAAACTCGTGATATAACTTTGAATAACTTCTGCTAAACTTATGCTAATATTTTGACTTAGCCCAGATATTGTTTAATCTGCTGAGCTTTCTCAGTACTCTCAGGGGGGCTCAGAAAACCTTCATTAATACTTTTAAAACTCGCGACCCTCAGACAATACGGTCATACCGTAATAATAAAGGATTTGATAAATGGCAATTAGTGGATTACTTTGCAGTGGCACTCATTTTTGCAAAAAACTTTTTTGATAAAAGATTTAAAAGAAACTTTTACCTCGTTGGGTAAGTCGAAAACGTTGCCTCGGTTTTATTTTATTCTCATTTTCCTTTTCTTGTTCTCATTTACTTCTTTCACTTCATTCATTAACAAGCACTTCTGTTGACGAGCGCACATAATTCGACGTGACCACAATAAAGTATTATTTTACCGAATCGGTAAAATTAGGCGCGGCACGCACCAAAATTTTTTGTCAGCACCTACCAGTGGTAGCCAGGAAAAAATTTCGGGGGGGGAAGGACTTTTCGATTTTTTGAAATGTGTTAAAATGCACTTAATTGCAATTTTAACGCAAAGCAAAGAACAACACATTTTAGCATACTTCGTTCAAAAACAATGCCAGTTTTTTGCTGGAGAGGCACCGAAAGTAAAATTGGAGCTCAAAACACCGAAAATTACAAAACTGGTGTGCCGACAAGGTCTAGAGGCTTGCAAATTTGAATACTTTAAGAAGATTTTTGACATTACGAGCAGCAGATTCACTAAAAATGTCATTTTTGCAACAACAAGACAGCTGAAAGGATACATTAAAGAGTGTTTTAAGCAAATAAATAATGCATAGTGCACTCAAATGCGCATGCACACGCTTTAGTAAAACACGAAAGCAAGGAAGATTGAGCAACAAAGTTGCAGGGGTCTGGGGACGGCAGCCCCCAGAAAAAAATTGGGAAAATTTTGGATTCTTAGGCCAAATTTGGTCAATTGGAGACGTATCAGAAATTTTTTCCGGCCGGACCATAAGAACCAAAGGGGGGAGACCCTTGTGTAAAATTTCAGTCGGAAAAAATTTCGGGGGTGGGGAATTCCCCCATCCAATCCCTCTGGCTACGCCCCTGGTACCTACTACTTAGTTTTTCTATTTTAATCGAGTCTGAATGAGTCTGAAATTCTGTTCAACGATTACGTTTCACGTATGTGTAAGTACATACAATTTAAGAATTGACCGGGTATTTATAATGCTATAACATTTGATTTTTATGTCATGCAAAGAAACATAAATTAAAATCAATATTGTACTTTCGAAGTCAGAAAAAAATTGCAAAAATTTCACAGCTGATGGGAATCGACGCCCCTATCCTGGGTTTTGCAGTCACATGCCTTACCGTTAGGCCACAACTCCGTTGGGTGATTCAATTAAAATCGTAACTAAATGTTTTGTTGAGAGTAGGTATCACACTATCACAAAAAGAATTGCATTGAAAATGATTAAAAAGAATCGATATTGCAGATAATCGATTTTCAATCTGCCATTCTCGTTTGTTATGCAAAGACAAGCACACCCACAGACACACACAAACACACACACAACGTACGCGTTGCGTGTTGCACACACGTCACAGCTGATCATTCCAGCAAGCTTCAGTGATGCACTGAAACTGAGCATGATTTACATGCATTTTCAGTGCATTAACTGAAATTAGTATGCACGGCCGCTGAGGCGGCCGCGCAAATACTTACATTGGGTTCTTTTTGTCCAAACACGCTGGCACTCTCGGCCACAACATAGTTAACAATTCGTTAACTTTACTGCCACACTCGATTGCGTCCATAATGCGAGATTGCCCACCGTTATTGATGGCGAATGTTAAAAAATCCATGTAGCAGCTGTAAACAAAAAAACTTTTTACTTTTTACTGTTAAGATTCTGCTGTCAAAAATATAACGCAACAGTGTTAATAATGTGGAAAATGTGTTCAATGCGCAGCCAGAAACAGTAAAGCCCGGTTCACGCTCGTCGTTTTGACTGTCTTTTTGTCTTTTAGCTGTCTTTTTGTCCTTTTGGTTGTCTATATGGCTCGTCCTTATGTCTTTTTAACTGTCTTTCTTTTCTTGTCTTTATGTCTTTTTGTCTTTGTCTTTATGAAATTTTCTTTATGCAATTTTGGACTGTCTTTATGCACTGCCTTTGTCTTTATCCTTTTGTCCTTATGTCTCTGTCTTTATGTCTTTGTCCGTTAATCTTGATGTCCTTATGGAACTGTCTTTATGTCTTTATAAAGACAGAAAGAGAGTCTTTATGCCTGTCTTTTTGTCTTCTTGTTGAATAGAGCATTGCTTTATTCGATAAAGAGTCCTTTTGTGCTTAGCCAATCAAATTGCACCAAGTCTGCAATTTGCTGGCAGCGAAGGTAGAAAGTTGTTTTTTATAATTTTTTTTATATTTATAATAAAAATATAAGTTAATTTTTTATAATATTTTTCATAATTATTATAATGAACGTTGTTTTTTTATGTTTTTTTCATAATTTTATAATTTTCAATAAAATTATAAATTTAATTTTTATAATTCCTTGCGATATGGACGCAACCGGTTAATTGGATGAATGATGTATTTGCGTTTATTGCGGCGTCGCCTTTTTGCGACAATGCACGAAGCAAGGGCGAGATAATATTGGTAAAACTCTGGACTCATTCAAATACAAAATACATTTGGTTCACCTAAACACAAAACTAAATTACAAAAAGATAAGATAGTTATTATTACAAAAAGACTGAATAGGTACAGTAGTCTAAATCGCTAAAAAATACTTAAAACGAACCTGTTAGCAAAATAAATCTGATTTCATTTCAAAAAATTATAACTTATAGCAGCAGTAAACAAAAAACCAAACCAAAAGCTAAGCATACGTAACAGTCGACACAAAAAAACAAGTGACATCCACATGTCCTTATCCTTGTCCTTTTGTCCTGATGTGTCTTTACGCAGTGTCTTTATCTTCTTTGTGAAAGAAAAAAAGCAAAAAGACAGTTCAAAAGAAAAAGACAAAAGGACTAGCAAAAGGACGAAAGGATAAGGACATAAAGACAAAAAGATAAAGACAGAAAGACATGAAGATCGGAACAAAGTGAGTGTTATCGACACTTGAAAAAATGCAATTTTGTAAAAAAACAGTTGGTTAATAATATGCAAAAGACCGCTTGTAAATTGATTCAGTAATTGTTACAAAATATTACAATGGAAAAAGCTGCGAAAACGTAACTACCACCTTAAGGTGGCGCTCCGAATAACTGACTTTGGGCAATCAAATTTTGGAGTCACATTTGTTGGCCTTTGTGCTCGAAAAAAGTTGTTGAGCATTGAATTAGCTTTTGATTGAATTATAACATGTAGTTTTATCGAATTTAATTTTTTGACCTGTATTTTGATATGGCAAATTCTCAAAATCAATTTTAAAAAAATTGTATATGGCTTTTGTTTTTTTAACACGGATTTTTGTAGCCAATACGTGACTGCACCTTTTTAAAAAGTCGTTTGTGTGGGTGAACTTTTCTGAAAAAAAATCCAAAATACGTTGAGCAAATTGACAAAACTACACTATTTTTCGTTAGCTACTTTTTGGTTTCTGCAACTTTTCTTAACGGTTCTTTGCATTAAAAGATACGCTCTATTTTTTGACACTGTCATTGCGGGCAAAGCTCAAGATATTGTGATCGGCAACAGCCGATATTTTTTTCCAACCTAGGTCTCTTTCATATCACTTTTTCATTGTAAAACATTGACTTGGTGTTACCGTTATTTTAATAGTGCCCTCGAACTTTAATATTAATATTAATATAAACTGGAGCCCCCGAAAAATTTTAGTAAAAATTTTAATATTAATAGAAATGCGATTTTTTAATTTTAACATTAATATAAATAGCCATTATAATTTTAATGTCATTTCGGCGGAAATTATGGGAAGTTTTCAAATGATGGGTCACATGACCCTGTGACGTGACGTTTAACGTACGTCAAAATTTAGAAAGTAAAATTTTGACTTATTTTCAGCAAGAAGCGCCATCGTGTAATATGTCATTTGGAAGCGCTAGAAATTGTCTTTCCAATGACATAATTTTCACCTTTCTACGATGTTCATAGCCTAAGTTATGGTGATTTTTGTTGATAACCTCTAGAACTAACTAACTACAGGGCTAAGGTTACAACTAACGTAATGGCCTGTCGCGGATGATTTTGCGGAGGAAAAAAACTCCATTTTACGCCCTTTCAAACTCAAAGTCACAGCATAGCAGTGTAGTATGAAGCATTAACGCTTCTTTTGGACACTTTGATGAAACCGATGGGAAGTAAGGAGGTTTTTGTAATAACGTTTAAACGTTGCTTGTAGCAACACACAAATAACTCCATTTTACGTAGCGTATAACTTTGGAACTAAGCCAGTGCACGAGATTTGAAAGCTAAACGTCGTAATGCAACACATGGTTCTAACTAATACTTCAATATGGAGTTGACGTTTTCATTATTATTATGAATAGAATAGTATAAGTATATTAATAATAATGTGATGGCAATTTTCAAGCTAAATGTCGGTAAAACATTGCAAACGCGCAATTTCCCACAAACTAATGACTGCCCATTGCTGAACTATTAAAATAACTATTAAAATAAAACTATTTTCAATATAAATAGTGCCAAAAAGTTTTAGTATTAATAATAATATAAATAGTGTACCCAATTTATTTTTAATTTTAATATTAATATAAATAGCTGTCCTGATTTATTTTTAATTAAATATTATTATATATAGCGCGGCTCAATTTTTTTAATATTTACCATGTTTTTAATTATCTTACTATACTATATAAACTTTCTTGCTCAAAAATAAATACGATATTAACTCAAGATCAAAGCAGAAACGCCATTTTTACGTTATCAGATAGCCGACAGCGTGGCCAAAATTTTGTTTATTCAAAGTCAGTTCGTAAATGAAACCGTTTAACCGCTACACCGATTTGAAAAAAATAAAAATTTCCATTTCGACATTTTCGGGCTCGAACCTCTAATACGATGAATGTAAGATGATACTATATTGTCATTTGATTTGCAAATATTCAGACCGTCATAACTTGTGTCAACATCTTAAAACATAAAACAGCGTCAACATCGTAAAAAACATAAAACTGACGCCTTTCAACTCAGAACAGTGGTGGGCGCTTTTAAGGTAGTAGTAACGTTTTCGACAGTTTTGCAGGAGTAACACTTGACAACTTACGATTAATTTTCAATCATTAATTTATAGTACGCATATTAAATTAGGAAACTATAATTTATTATGAGATAAATGCTTGCTAAAATAGCTTGAAACAATCATTTTTAATTTTCACAGAAAAAATTTTTCAGCCAGTTACGACAATTTTTTGTAAATTTTATCTTTAGCTAAGCCAAAGTAGTAGCTAGTCAAAACGGCCGTTTATTGAAAAAAGAAAAAAATGACACACGGGCATGTCAAAAACCTTCAATTTAGATGCCAAAACTTATCCTTCCGTTTTTCACTTTTTGATATTACGTCACATTTATGTAACATTTCTTTTTGAACTAAAGTACATTATACAAAAGTCCGCAAAACTTGACAACTACCAGAAGGATTTTGTTCAAAATTTGGGATAAATTGGCAGACATATGTGTCTACTTTATACTAGAATTTCTAAAATTTTGTTTGCGTAAATTTTGCGTTACATTAATTTCATTCACAGAAATCTGTAAAAATGTACTTCCGTGGACTAAATCTCAAGTCTCGATGTTGCAATGTTTTCATGCGTTATTTTACATGTTTTTTAGACAATTTCTGATGTGTCAAATTTTTTATTTGTATTAACTTAGCCTATTTCGTGAAAAAATTAGATTCAAAAATTCGAATATTTTTCAAAATTCGAAAAAATTCAAAATTAAAGGTCCGTAACTTCTTTTCTGCATCATATAAATGCGCCAAACTTAGCATTGAAATTCGGCCTGTTATTGGCTATATTGGTGTAAAGAATGAAATTAGGTGGAGTTACACTGTCAATTTTACAAGCAAAACAAGAAAAATGCAAAAATTCACGAAATTTGACTACTTTGACAGTGTCTGCTGACTAGCTTGTTACAGATTTAAGCTAGATAATGTGCACAAGTGTAGTTTCAGTCAAGTTCTTTAACGTGAA
The DNA here is from genome assembly GCA_030248245.1 of Trissonchulus sp. WLG1_4. Taxonomy (NCBI): domain Eukaryota; kingdom Metazoa; phylum Nematoda; class Enoplea; order Enoplida; family Ironidae; genus Trissonchulus; species Trissonchulus sp. WLG1_4. Next base: position 30,072 of record JASANF010007342.1, on the reverse strand, counting down.
AAAAGACAGCTATTAAATTCATTGAGTCAATCAAAAGTTATAGCACGTTATAAAAACTGTCGAAAACGTAACTACCACCTTAAATGATACCTAACTTGACGTATACCAATCACGTATAAATGTTTAAATTTCCAATTTTTAATTATGACGTAAGCTTAACGCAAAGTTACAGGGCCTTGTCACCCGCCATTTAAAAGTTCTATGAATTTGCTTACAAATGATGCTAATATTATTGTAGTATCTCTACGCTATCGACAGTATGGCCCTTAATCCCATGCTTAAGGGGCTGACTATACAATTCACACCATGTGTGATCACATCTCAATGCCAAGTCTGAAATTTTTAAATGTTTGTTATTTTTAAAATTCGTTTTGTTAAACCAGAAATTTTCGTCACACATAATCGAACAAGTCTAAACTAAACGAACGAGACTTGCTATGTTTTAAAACTATCCTATTTTTTGGGATAATTATAATAATAGGGTGAGGTGGCTCTGGAAAGACTGGCGTTGATGTAAGGTTTCACCGAGAGCTCCCTCCTAATTGCCATACACTCACTTACATGTTTTCTAAGTTTCACTTGTGAACAAACACTCAATGTAATTCCTTTCTTCAATGTAAAATTCTGGCTATTGTTTGCCTTGTAATGGAGTCAGTCGACTGTGTACTTTTGTAAAAGGCGGTCGGTCGTGTTTTTGTCTGCGTCGTGTGTACCTGTTTGCTTTCCATTGTATTCTGCCACGAGTGTTCCTTCTGCTTTAATCTTGTGTTTCTTTATTAAATTACCTAAATCTACTGGCTTGGGTGTTGTTTTCTTGTCGATTTCTTGGATGTCGGTCGGGTCAAGTAACACACTTTTGTTAAGTCAAAAGTTCACCTTTTCTAATAACAGACAGCTACACATGTAAAGTGTGAGTGGCGGGTGCTACATATGTGTGCGCGCACTAGTCTGCATATATGTATTTATCAATATGCTCCTAGGCCAATTTACTATCCATTTTAAGTTGTGCAACAAGTTGACAGCTAGTCAACTACTAGTCTAAATTTTCTTTCTTTATCTTTGATTTCTCTTTCATTTGCTTTCTCTTTCGTCCGAAATATCTTTCATTTTTCTTTGCTTTTAATTTTACTGAAATAATTGGGTAGCTGTAGTTACGTTTTCGAAATTTTTGCAATAATTCAAAAGTTACTTGATCGAACATAATAAAATTTGGCACTGACATTGAGAATAGAATGTAAATAGCAATATTTCAGCCAATTTTGACATTGATTCAAACATTTACGGCTAATTTATAGCTCAAAAATTGGATTTTTTGTGTTTTTTTTGAAAACTTACAAAATTGTTTGCAAATTTTTGCGGCTCTTACACTACTCAGAAAAGCCGTTTAAAAAAAGTCTAACCCGTTTTATTTTAAGAATATTTTCAGCTAAAATACGACATGTTTTAGTGAGTCGTTCTAGGCGATCCGTAACTTTGAAGTTTTTCTACCTCAATTCTGACTTCTCATGCCAATATCAAAAAATACAAGCAACCAAATGGGCCATAATTCTCATGTATATAGTCCCTTATGCATCTATAATACCTGCAAAATTTGGTTACTATGTGTGACAGCAGCCAAGAGCATTGGTAGCGTTAATAAACCCCTTCAAAAATTGCAAATTTTTTCAGTCTCCTAAATTTAAAACTTCTTTTTCACTTTTTGAACATTTTTCCGCCTTTTCTTCAACGGGTACGGGTAAACTGTGCTTAATGTAATATTAGCTGACCATAATGAGGCTCTATTTAACTAAATTAAAACTTTTTCAAAAATCCGTCATTTCTGAGCACAATGAGTGATTTCAGTTGAAGTAGCCAATACCTGTTCAGTTCATAAGAATACAAAGAAAGCATATTTGACAGTAGCTAAATAAATTAGCCCTATACCTTTTTCGAATTGAGGAAAAGGGTTGATTATTTTTTTAGTTACAGCCTACCAAAGTCAAAAAACTGTTCGTTTCTTGACTTTTTAGAAAAATCTGAGGCAAACTTTTGCTCACTGTAAAAATCTAAAATCTGAAATTTTGCGGCGTTTCGAAATTTTAGAAAAACCACTGTATTTTTAACCAAAACATTAATATTGAAATTATACGAAAAGAAACACCTTGGCAACATAATTAGCTACAGTTTGAGCTACAGATCGTAAAAATTGAGCAAAGTTTCACTTAGTTACGCCGTTTGAAAAATTGTGCGCTTTCAGCGTAAATACAAATCTTCAATCGGCCATAAAAAATTAGAACAAGGCAGCAGGAACGTGAAACTATAGTCTGACCAAAAAGTGTATGTACGGAACTTCATTCCTTCATAGCAGCTTAGTCGTTTGAGGTAACCCCCATAATGTATATATCATTCGAAAGCATTTTTGATGGAGATTTTCATGAAGTTAAATTATTTCGGAAAATTTGAAGTTAAAAATTTTAATTCAAATAAAATCGATTTTTTCCGCCTAATTACAGGAAACCTAATGTATTAGATATCATTCGATAGCCCATTCCATTCTGCGTCTAACGATATATACAACATCACCATAGCATGCACCTGTCAAAAATTATTGAATTTTTTAGTTTTGATTTTTCTATTGAAAAACGTCATTTTTGGCCCGTTTTATTCGCTTAACTCAGCAAATACTCAACCAAATCTGATAAATTTTGGATCAATAGACGCGTTGTGACCTCGCACAGTCTGTGAAAGTATTAAAATTTCAAAATTTGATACTAAATTTTTCAATATTTGTCAGGTGCTTTTGTGCTTTTGATTGGATTGAGCAAAGTTATGCAGCAAAAAGATATAGCTGTTTTTATTACTTGTCAAAAATTAGTGCTTGATGAGCATGCATGTGCATGCGTTCAAGCATTCTACACGCTGATATGCGTGTATAAATTTTTGTTGGGCGCACACATAGACTGTGAATAATGATTTATTTTTTGCATAACTTTGCTCAATCCAATCAAAAGCACATGTTTTTGGTATCAAATGAAAGCCCAAGAACTGAAATTTATTGTGGTAACAATTATTTTAACTAATCATGAACAAAAGTTGCTGAAAAATGACTGTAAACCTGACAAATATTGAAAAACTTAGTATCAAATTTTGAAATTTTATTACTTTCACAGACTGCGCGAGGTCACAGCGCGTCTATTGATGCAAAATTTGTCAGATTTGGTTGAGTATTTGCTAAGTTACAGCTAATAAAACGGGCCAAAAATGACGTTTTTCAATAGAAAAATCAAAACTAAAAAATTCAATAATTTTTGACAGGTGCATGCTATAGTGATGTTGTATATATCGTTAGACGCAGAATAGGATGGGCTATCGAATGATATCTAATACATTAGGTTTCCTATAATTAGGCGGAAAAAATCTATTTTATTTGAATTAAAATTTTTAACTTCAAATTTTCCGAAATAGTTTAACTCATGAAAATCTCCTTCAAAAATGCTTTCGAATGATATATACATTATGGGGGTTACCTCAAACGACTAAGCTGCTATGAAGCAATGAAGTTCCGTACATACACTTTTTGGTCAGACTATAGCTCAGAAACCGAGCTTTGTAGCAGTCCTCAATATTTTCAAACAAAAGTTTTTCTCATTTGAACCCGCCTCCACTTATAAGTTTATGGAAGTTATTCGGAGCGCCACCTTAAGCTATGGCCTCGACATTGATTCCCAGAAGGCCCTTTTACTGTCACCACGAAAGTTAGTGAAAAGATGTTCTATTTAATTTGCCTTAGCAAATTACACGTTTAGGCAATAAGGTTGTTTGGAATTTTGCCAATAGTTATGAAGAGCAATAGCCAATAAGGAGACTAAAATGGGAACTGACGCGAACGTCCCCGTTACAGTTCTCTTGACTGCTAGTTTACCCAATTTCAATGAGAAAACAAAATTACGAAATTACTTCCTCTGTCGATACATTACTGCTAGGTTGTGGCAGGAAAGATGCATCAAGGGTGTATCTGCCGACACTACCTTCGACATCTAAAAATAATTCAGAATTTCTATTATAGTTGTCTGATGGCGAAATGTTTTCAACTGATAAATGTCAAAGTTGTGGTAAATGCAATTGACTTGATTGATGCCTAATAAGGCAAAATAGTTTTAAACTATTTAACAGCAAAAGCATTTGTAAGATTAATGTGTTTACCACCACGTGTGTATTAAGACAATCAACACTAGCACAATACATTGCATGTCAAATTTCATTACCTAAACCACCGGTTCTTGTTGAATAGTCTATTTATACTCACAGTACATACAAACTGTCATGTGTCCGTCAGCAAACAAAAACAGCACAAGGTTATGACGACTAGATTAATGTACGATATTAGGGTGCGATTTTGTGACGACACAAAAACAAGAAGGCATGAGCGGTGTACGCCATGGAGGGCGCCACGGATCAAAATAATTGGTCGTAATGGATCCGTACTCACTAGTAAATAAAGCTAAACGAATCGTAAGTTTCAGGCGTATTATTACTCCCAAAAATACCTTTGAGCTTAAAAACAAATCAACATACTAAACTAAACTAGTCATACTAAACTCTTGGTCAATGGTCATGCATATGTGATCAATGTGACAGATGTGACAGTTTGTATAATTGAAAATGTTATGCGACGTTAGCGATCAAGAGGTATTGCTGGAAAATGGTTTTGGTGTAAGTGGCGGTATATTTTAGAATTGGATGGTAATAGTTGTTGTTGTCATTTAAAAACAATGCGCGTATCAACAAAATGGGAATACCTAACGTCTGGACAACGCAACGTGTACCTTAGAGTGAGTTGTGTCGTAGAGTTCTTCGCGGGCCGGTGGCCCGCGATTGTTATGAAATGGCCCGGAACGCGAAATTGTGCTACTGCAATTTCCACCGCCCGTGGGCCGGGATGCGGGAAGTGGCGGGCCGGGCTCCGGGCCGGTCTCTGGCCGGGCCGCGAGTCGGGCTGCGGGCCGGTGGCGGGTCGTGCCTCGGGAAGCTGTCGGGCCGTGCCTCCGGCCGGGCTCCGCGGGCTGCATTGATATTGATTTTTGTCACTGCCGCTCAGGCTGCTTGCTACAGTCGTTTTCAAATGAAAATGAATTTGCCCGTTTCATTTCATCATCCGACGTGTCGGATTGCAGCATCCGTCGCGTCGGGTTTCATCACCGAGGCCGTCGGATGACATCATCCGACGGGCCTGGCTGGGCGTCGAATTGCATCATGCAGTTATAAATTGGAGAGCTTGCAGGAAAAATCTATGAGGGTGACTCCTCAACGAGTTATAGTTTATTTTTATATGTTGATTAATAGATGTTTACTTGAAATATAAGGTAATTTTACCTACCGAATTCGGATTTTTGTTAGTTAAAAAAGCTAAGCAATAAAATAAGGTAGTATTCATAATTTGCACTGAAGCAGCCACCACTATTCAAAACTTTAACCCTGACGTTTGACAGCTAATTAATGGCAAAACTCTAGGCGTCGGATTGCATAACCGAGGGCGTCGGATGACATCACCGGACGCGTCGGATGACATCATCCGACGCGTCCGATTTCATCACTAATCCCAACGCCTAGAATCCATTTTCATTTGAAACCGACTGTATATGCAGACTTGTAAAATGTTACACCAAATACGATTATGCAATTTAGTGTTAGTTGTGTCCGTGTGCGTCTGTTGCAGTCTTAGGCTCGATTCATACTTATACATCCGTATGTCCGTTCAGCCGGCAAAATTAGGAACAAGAAAAAGTTTACTGCAGAAGTAATTCAGTGAGTGAGAAGGGTGAAAGTTTGACATCGTTAGGCCTGTTGCGCAGTAAAAATTAATGGCGAACAAAAGCAATTTTAAATAAAAAAACAATACAAGAGTGCAATTGGAAGAACATGACACTTTGCCTCATTGAGAATTAATTGTTTTAGCTATTCTTGTGCTGTAACCACACGTTCGTAAATGTGAAAACCCACAACTTTAAGTCACTCCAGTACGCAGAGTCCCAAATGCAGTCGGTTTTACGCTTTTTCGTTTTCTGAGCTGATATTGTTGCTTTGGTGGCGGTGTAGCAGGTAGCTTTGGGCAAAATTAGCAGTATTTTCAACAGAAGGAGTCATTACTCATTATGTGCACTTTGTTTGATTTAAATAAGAATATGAATAGCTCGAGAGAAAGTTAGTGCAATCGGCCGTAAGTCTGTTTTTCAATTTCAGTTTTTTTGATTGTTTTTTTATCCTTCCAGTCTTTTAGTCTTTCTGTTTTGTTTATTATGAAGCTCGGCCCGCAGTGCGGCCGTCGGTCTGGCTCGCAACTCGGCCCGCAGCCCTGCCCGAGGCCCGGCCCGGAGCCCGGATTGCTGCACGGCCCGCAGTCCGACCCGCAACCTGGTCCTCGGCCCGGCCCGGGCCCGGCTCGCGAAATGTTGAAGTAAACGGAATGTAGTTTGCAATTGAAATTGAAATTAAAATTAAATTGCAATTATTAGATTGATTAATGAACTTCCAAAAGATGCGGTTGACATACTGCTGTCTGCTGTTGTTTTGCAGACAATTACAGACGGAACTGTCAAGTGTCCACTCGATAATGCATGTAACCTTTATTTGTGATCTGATTTTCACGAAGTGATAATATTGGTTTGATACTTTTACGCACATTTTGCATTGGGTTTTGTTTGTTATTGCTGCTTTAAATTTGAGTTTAACTTACAGCTATAACGGCGAAGACGGCCAAAATTAGCATCAACTTCATTGCTAAAACAGAAAACACATATGTAGCTAGGTTGACCAGCTTTTTAACTAGCGTTTTAGTAGCTTTTTTTCCTAAATGGCGTCAGGTTTTTTTATTTCATTTTTTCTAGTGTACTGAAACTGGTACTTCACTTGACGTGCAAGTAAAGTTGCCATAAATGGCGGTTGCGGTTTGAGTCATTCAGGCATTAAAATTCCACGTGACAAGTCAGTTGCATAAATAGAGAGAACGTGATGGTTCTTGAGTTTATAACGAAGTTGCTAACATATTGGATTGTATATGTGGCAAGATTTTGTAGTAAAAGTTTGTGACCGGACGCGTAAGACGCCGGTACGGCAACATAATCCTGGTACGTGTCCATCTGAGATTTTAACGTTTAAAGTATAGTGCATACAGACACATTCGACTACAAGTACAGTCCTGTCTGAAATAAGGGCACAAATTGTGAGTGCGTTTGCTAGCGGACCTTAATTGTTTCCTGACATACATGCCTGTCAAGTGGTAACGAATTTCGCCAACAGTTGATAAATATGAGTATATTGTTTGTGAACGCGTCGAAACAAGTTGAGTTTGAAGTCTAGAAACAAACCGTGTCTCGTCATGGCAGTGTCAGCTGCGGAACTAAGTCCCGATTTGCATTTCAGTCACTTCAGTTTATTTTTTAAGAAAGTGGAATTCTTTTTAACATGAAATTTGAAACTGACAAACTTCAATTTTTGGAAACAGGAAACGAAACCGGTACCACAGAACCGGTAATTGGGAACCAGTTCGCCTCAAAAAGTTAAGAACCAACATAGATTAGGTTGTAGCAGTTTGTAGGTAACGAACGCGTGTAAAGGCCTATTTATACGATGGCGCATGAGCGGGCGCACGAGCGGACGCATGAGCGGGCGCACACGCACACTTGTATTAAGCATTGTGGGAAATAATGCAGCAGGCAGTGTGAAAATAGAATGCGCCCGCTCATGCGCCCGCTGCTCATGCACCGTCTCATGCGCCCGCTCATGCGCCCCCTCATGCGTCTTCTTATGCGCCCGCTCATGCGCCCTCGTGTGAATAGCCTTTAGTGAACACGAAACGCTAAGCGCCTTATCAAACTTGCTATAAGCGCTTGTGTATGCTTACACGCGACGCGAGATCTACCAGTTTGTAAGGTTCCACACCCGTCTGACTTACCAGTGTCTAGTATTTAACAAGAGAACAGAAATGCTGAAGCAACTGATTTTCTGTGACAGGCAGCCAGTTATATATGACAGCCCAAAGTCTAGCCTGGTTTAATAATTAACGACAATAATTTTGTGAACCTTAAAATAGATAAAAAGTGGTAAATGATCGTAATTTGTATGATGCTTATATCTATTGCACCGCAGGAGTTGTTGCTTACGGTAGCAACGAATACCACTTTTGATAAAATATAATAATGTGAGCAGCCAAAAATAGCTAAAGGGAGAATAACGTCTTTTCTGATGTAATTGATTAGGCGCGAGTGTGCGACGTGATATCGATAGAAGTCAGATGTAAAATGGAAAAGCGCGAAATTTAAAATCAATATGCTAAGCTTAAGTACAATGTTGGTCAAAGCTAAAACACATCAGTACTACACGTATGAGGCAAAATTTGAGGAGTCCCCAAAATTGACAAAACGGAAAAGGGTCCCAAAATTTAGGCAAAATTTAGTAAAAAAGGCCAATTTCAAAACTTTGCAAAATTTAGGGTATTTTCAGGGGGGGAGGGACGGTTCCAAAATTTTGGCCATAGAGGCCTCCCCAAATTTTACGTATATGAGCGGTAGTGATGATGATTTATCAATGTTTGATATTTAGTGCTTTTTTGCCAAAAAGTTTGTTGAAAAAATTGCTGAAGTTTTTATCTTACAGCTTAATTTTTAGCCCAAATATCTTGTGCAGTCATATAACTTTTATATGACTTCATTTCAAAACTAGGGCTTCTTTTCCCGTTCAACATTCTGGTGACTACACGGAAGTGAATAATGCCAGCCTTATCCCGGAACCGTTTTCAGAGATGGGTCAGGAATCATTACCTTCATACCGTCGGTTGAGGTTGGCACTCCCACTCTTAAGCCCGATCACATCACAACATTAGAATGTCACCTCACTTATTTAGACAACCTAGACGGACTTTACAGCAACAATTACATAATAAAACAACAACAGCAAATACATAATACAGCAATATTATTATTTAAATTAATAAATTAACTAATTAAATAATGAAATAAATACAATAACATAACACAAAGCAAAACAAAATTGTGGCAAGAGTTTCAATCTAATTTATTTGCTGGCAGTAACAAAGTTACACACGAAAATGGTACAATAAGAATACAAAACAGTTAAGATTATATGTTTTTTAACAATCTAGCGAAAAATCATATCATAATAAAAATAGGCATAAGCAACAGGAAAAACTTAAGCAAATGAAACACAAAACCCAAGACAAACAAAAGTAAAAAGCAAAATTTTATAGAGTGTGAGGTAGATAGGAGGTTTTAGTGTCGTACGGAAGAGGAAAAATTCGAGCCATTTTAATGGAACTTATTTTTAATATAAATATTAACATAAATACAATTTGTGGAATATTTTTGATTTAATATTAATATAAATAAAGTTTGCAATTATTTTTTAATTCAATATTAGTATATAAAATATTCTCAATTCGTTTTTTATTTAATATTAATATAAATACAGTTCCTACAATATTTTTAATTTAATATTAGTAGAAATAATTTTTCAAATTACTTTTAATTTAATATTATTAAAATGATTGATATTAAAAGTATTTTAAATAGTGACTTTAAATATTAATATTACTTATTAAATTCACGATACTTCAAAGTCAGGTTATAAAAATCAGAATATTTGAAATTAAAAAAAATATGACGAACACCATATGAAACTAAAAACCACAATGAAATCAGCTGTGTACGTAAACAAGTAAGATTCAAAAATTGACTTAAATCTCTGTTTATGATGTTATTTATGAAAGATTCTAGTAGTGGACTGGGTGCCAATACCATCATGTTGTGTGTTTCATTTTACAATATCAAGGTAAATTACCAAAGCTATGTTCTTTATATCTATAACAGAAGCCCAGTCATTTGATCACGCTAATCATTCACGTTGCTCTGCGCTGCTAATATTATTAATTTGAAATGCTTCCAAGTATACCGGCTTGAAACATTTTTGAAACACCCTCATAATACACATGTTAAACTTATTGGTCTGTAGTTACCAGCCTCATGTTATCTTTATTTATCAAAACCGATGTCACAATTCCTATTCTGTCGGGATTTTAGCTCATTAAAAAGAGTCTAGGTGTCAAAGTACACAGTATGTGCTCTTGATAGCAAGACTCTTTGTTTACTTGTGCACATTAAGTGCACTGTCAGTTTTTATGAATAATATGCAAATTCGGGTACTTGTTTCTCTAAATAAATTTACAATATGTGTATATATTTAAATATATATATGTGTATATATATATATATATATATATATATATAGATATATATATATATATATATATATATATATATATATATATATATATATAAAATATATATATATATATATATATATATATATATATATGTATATTATATAAATATATGTGTGTGTGTAATGGCAAGAGAGAAAGCTTGTGTGTAATTACACAGTTATGAACATGATAATAGTATAATCTCAAACCAAAAGTTCAACCAATCAACACATGTCATTTGAAAACATTCACTCACGTGGTTACGTTACATTACTGCTGATGTTATAGTGTGCATAAACATAATTTTTTGATAGTTGCAATGAGATTAGTGTTACGATTGTGTCGGTCACTCCTATAGTATGAGCTAATGTGTGAAAGTCAAGTATGTGTTGTGCTTATTATAATGGGAAAACGTTCGCACAAACACAGCTGGGCCCAATTTTTTGAAAAAATCGTCTCCGTTTAAGTTCTTTGTTTAAAAGCTCTCCGTTTAAGTTCTACTTTAAATGTTCTCCATTCGAAGCTATCAGTTTAAATGTTTTCCGTTTATTTAAACGGAGGACGAGTTCTCAGTTTATTTGAACGGCAAACCTACATGATTGCACACACTTATTGCAAAATGTTCTCTGTTTAAATTCTCCTTTTAACATTTTTTTATTTTTCGAGATTTACGATTTGAATTTAAGCAGAGAACTTATTTAATTTCAGTTACAATTTTTCGACACTTTCTATTTTAAGTTCACCGTTTAAGGTGGTAATTTCGTATATGCAGTTTTTGTCGCGATTTGCTCGAACCAACAGCTAACTTTATGAAATTTGGCTCACGTATGGGGCACTTTTAGACCAACATATGGGCAAATTATAGGCTGTTCATATTCAGTTACGCTATTGTTATAACAAAAAAAGCAGTGTTTTTGACATTTTTTGACTATTTTTACAAAATATAGTGACTTTAAACAACAGTTTTTCAAAAACAGTATTGTTTTTTACTAAATTAAAAAAGGGAACCTAGATGTTTTACTTAAGATCACTTTGAAACCTTACGACGCATATTTAACTGCAACTGTTCTCAAGAAATTGACACTTTCTGAATATAACTTCGATTTTCATTTTAAAATGGTGTCATGTAAAGTTTAAGCTGCGTATATCTTCAAAGCTCGGAACAAAATTAGATAAATTTGTGTTACAGTGTTGTGCCAAAACTCATGTTACGAACAGTTTTGGGTTACTCATAACCTGGGTTATGAGCTCTGAAGTGTATCACCCCCATTGTTCGACAAAACACTCTCGAAAATACGTGACATGACGTAATGTTCTATATTCGTTTTACGTAGCTTCCGTATTGTCGTTTCAATGTAATAGCGGTCATATTAGAAGTCAGTAGGTCCCATTAGACTATGGTGATGGAATTTGTGTTGTGTGTTATAAATTTGTGTTACAGTGTTGTGCCAAAACTCATGTTACGAACAGTTTTGGGTTACTCATAACCTGGGTTATGAGCTCTGAAGTGTATCACCCCCATTGTTCGACAAAACACTCTCGAAAATACGTGACATGACGTAATGTTCTATATTCGTTTTACGTAGCTTCCGTATTGTCGTTTCAATGTAATAGCGGTCATATTAGAAGTCAGTAGGTCCCATTAGACTATGGTGATGGAATTTATTGCCATGGTTGCCATGGCAGCGCATAAGAGTTCATTATACTAAAAAAAAGTCATTTACTAGCAAATGTCAATTTGCAGATTATGTGTGCAGTCTATATTCATAATATTCAACCAAGATGAAGAAAACTAAAATGTCTAGGTTCCTGTTTTTGCAATTATTGATAGGCATAACAGTTTTTGTTTTCTCAAGCCATAAAATTTTACAAAATTCAAAAAAGTTATATTTTGAGGCTTAAATTTACCGTACTGAAGCAACGTGATAACTTATCTAAATGAAACTATGCATGTATTAAGATCAAATTGGATTAAACTTCATCAAGTCATATTTTTTTCCAAAATAAAACATAACGCAAAAACTTGAAAAAAATTTGAGATATTTCACAGCGTATTTTGGACAAATTGTCAAAATTGATAACAAAACAAATACATGTGCTTACGATACAATTATTGATCTGTGAAATGCAAGCAAAATGCAGAAAAAATGCATTTAGCAGAATCCTTGTTCTCCGTTTAAAATCAAACCTGAAGGTTTCGAAAAAATGGAAAATGTTAAACGGAGAACTTTAAACGCAGAGCTTTTAAACGGCAAACTTAAACGGAGAACCCTTTTTTTAAAAAATTGGGTCCTGTTGATGATTTGACAAAATTTGCTTAAATTAACAGCTTATAAAAGTTTATAAATGCAGTGTTCAGAGCGTTAAGTGCATTAAATAAGGTTTCGGGTTGATATGTACGGCGAGCGTTTGGTGGTTGGTAACCCACGAGTGTCAACCTTCATGTTAGGTTGAGTCATGAGCAAAAAATTTTGACCGCATCCACCCTTGATCACAGGTTTACCATATGTTTTATAATGTTTTTAAGTATTACGATATGACATATTAATGCAATATGACATACATATTAATGTCATCAAATGATAACTATGACCAAATAAGTTTCTTATTAAAATGGTTTGGTTCAGTTCAACGTAGAATTTTAATAAATTTATTTCTTTTTTCTCTTGAAATGAGACCAATTTAGTTTTTATAAATTTAACATTCTTCAAAAGATAACGTTCAACGGCCAATGTCCATTTTTGCGTAATCAACGCTTGGAGCCCATCGACGGCCTACATCATTCTGACGAGTATCCGTTGAATCAGATTGAATATAACGCCGTAGCCCCGCAGATCGGCGGTTATATAGTGGGTCATGGACGTGATGGGTGTGGGAGGCTGCGATAGCGACGACGCACATCAAAAGAACAACGGCAAAAAGAACACTGAAATAAAAAATGGTTACCTAGTGCTGTTATATTTGTTGAAGTTTCATTGATGCAACACAGCAAGCCTGTGCCTTGCCAGAAGTTTCAACTGAACCAAACATGGTTTTAGAAAATTAATAAAATTTGGAACGAATCAGTTATTGTTTTGTAATAAAATTGTGATAAAAATCTTATGCAGCGACAAACCTATACTTTAGTAAAGTCAGCAAAAATAGTTGCAGCACATGAGAAAACGAAACAAGTGATTTTGTTTCGAAAATAATAAATTTGACTGTCAAGAGTACAGCAAGTAGCCCCCGAAGTCATGCCACTAAAATACGTAAGTGGCGCATCGGTTTTTGTCAAGTTTTACTCTTAGTAGGCTTATTAAAACTTGAGTTAGTAAACGATGGAAAGCATGTTGCACACAGCAGAATCGGATACTTGAAATATCGATGTTTATTTTAACTAGCTCACGAAACTAGTGTTTCAATTAAGACATTTTCAACTGACTTGCTCACAACTGAAGAACATTTTTTGGGAAAACCATAAAAGCCCTTTCGCCAAAATTGTAACGATGTTTAGTTTACTTACCGCATATTGACTGTTGACTAAAAATTGGCCAGAAATGAACAGTGCAAACTCCAATGCGGGTCTATAACAACGAAACGTATAAAACGTACGTATGTAAGTAAGCTGTTTTAGATTGTTTTTACTTTATACTTTATTTCAAGCATTTAAGCCTCAACTTTAAAAAGTGTGTCTGATATAAAAACGAACTACTGGGAATACGTACTTGTTGGATTTGGTTTTATACCGCTTATGCGCCATGTTAGGGTTGTAGCATGGCTGCAAGTGCACTCAGAGGTTTGTATGCACGATGCGATGGAAAGCTCCGAGTGCAATGCACGAGGGCTTTCCAAGCAGAGTTGCATACGAATCTCTGAGTGTCAGTGCTGGCCATGATTCAACAAACTTGTCACATGGCCTTAACACGTAAAAAAGAAAAAATATAGGTAGCGGTGGGATTCGAACCCACATATGTATCTGACCATGATTTCCAGTCAGTGCCGTATACCACTCGGCTACGCTACCTTGGATGAAAATCTTTACATGCCATACTTTTTCTTTATTATACATGACAGTATAGAGAGAAGTTCTGCTAGCAGTGTGTGAGTATACCTAAACATGCCTACGTCAATGAATATGCAACCTTTACACTGTACGTACAACATATTGATCACTACTTGCCATTTACCAAACTGAATTTGAAGCAGCCGTGGTCGAGTGGTTACGATGACTGGCTACAAATCTTGATGGTTTGGTGAGCGTATGTTCGATTCTTGTGGTTCTTTTTAGGGTGATTTCTTACTCCTGCGTCGGGGTGCGACAAATCTCTGAGTGCACGCTAAGTCTAATTGGACGATGCTTATCGTGTGTTTAGTGAGTGCAACATATTTCTGAGTGCACTCTTGGGAGTTAAGCAATTAGAAGTGTAGCAGGTATCAAAGATTTGTAGCATGACTACTTACGCAGAGGCCAAGTGACAAGTATCGTTCTCTAGCCCTAAAATGACGAATCTAGCACGTGTAGCAATATAAATGTTGAAAGAAAGATGATGCCCCAATTTAAAGAGAATGAAAGAAATGGAGGCGCCGGGAATCGAACCCGGGCCGCCTGCTTCGAAGTCAAGCATGCTACCACTACACCACAGCCCCCGAGTCTCATAGGCCCTAATTCTCATTTACAACAGGGTCACCCCTTCGAACATCGTTGCGACCCTGCAACGATACTCGGTCGATACTCATGCTCCCGGGGCGAACCCGATGCCTCAAGGGCGGAGCACATTCACACGTAGGCCTCCAAGCCTACTTCAGTCACACCACACTCTTGGGTTTCCTGGCTTACCCGCAACCACA
The DNA here is from genome assembly GCA_030248245.1 of Trissonchulus sp. WLG1_4. Taxonomy (NCBI): domain Eukaryota; kingdom Metazoa; phylum Nematoda; class Enoplea; order Enoplida; family Ironidae; genus Trissonchulus; species Trissonchulus sp. WLG1_4. Next base: position 14,993 of record JASANF010007342.1, on the reverse strand, counting down.
GGGTTTCTCGATCTACCCAGAACGATTCTCAACCAATACCGAGGGTTTTTACCCGGCTCACCCTTAACCGAAACCGAGGGTTTTCTCCGGTTCACCCCTAACCGAAACCGAGGGTTTTTCCGGCTTACCCTTAACCGAGGGACCAATCAGAAAGATACTATGTACACATCCATACTGCACACAGCACGAGTACCGTAAGGGTTGAAGTGCCAACCTCAACCCAGGGCATGGGGCTCCTAACCCACCTCCGAAGATGGTTCGGGGATAGGGCTGTCCTGAGGACCCGGCCCTATCCTCTCCGTCCTGTCACGGTCGCCACTATGTTGAAAGAAAGATGATGCCCCAATTTAAAGAGAATGAAAGAAATGGAGGCGCCGGGAATCGAACCCGGGCCGCCTGCTTCGAAGTCAAGCATGCTACCACTACACCACAGCCCCCACTGCCCATTATCAGTTACCTGGGTGGGTATTGCTGTAATGCGTTGCTTCCTCGAACGAACCAAAACTTGAATGAAACTGATATTTTTAGTGATCCACAGCCTTTTATATAGCTTTATTGTCCTACAAAGTGGGCTTACGTGAAAAAGTCATAAAACATTTCCAAGTTGCGTATCTTTTATCTTAAAATGCTTTGAATTCAGCAGCAATATGTACCATCTGTAAGTAGGATTACGGTAAAATTTTGATAAAACTATCTATTTTGTTCTCTGTAAGATTAAGTTTAATCTGTTATTATTTGATAATTATGAATTAATTATTGTTTATTAATTAATTACTAATAATTAATTCTATGTGCCCAGAACAGTGTATTTTACACCGCATATTCTAAAATAGTCATAAATGCCCAGAACAGTGTACTTTACACAGCATGTTCTAAAATAGCCATAAAACTTTTGCACCTGGTGCATCTTTTATTTACAATAGCTTAATACTCAGCAGCAAATATTAGCATCTGTTACAAGCAATTATTTACTGTCGCAGCACGGTTAATTCTTATCAACCAATGACAGCCAGTTATAATAACATTATAAAACTGTTTTTGCTATTAATGTAATATTTTTACATTGTTAAATATAGGCATATATTTAACAAATGAATATATAAAGTGACATAACTAAAGGTACAAGCACAAATAAATCAATATATTTAAGTTGTTTGTTTTCGAGAGCGAAAAAATACCGGCTTTTGGGTCCTCCTGCTTGTTGTTCCTCTGGAATATTATTAGCTCTAACTTGGCGATATTGTCGAATAAGTGCAGGTTTCAGTAAAGTAGGGAATCACTCGAGTTCAGACGTTCACAAACTATTCGGTCAAACAAAGCTTCCGTTAGGTAGTCATTAAGCTCAAGGGTGGTTGCCAGTTTTCTGTCGCAGGTTGGTCGCCGAGGACTGCGACGAAATCAAAAACTGACTCACCACTATGTTGAGGCCGCCCGTAAAATTTGCATTTTCAAAATGCTCACTCAATGTTTAAAGGAGATAATCGAAACGCTTTTTTTAACAAAATCGGTGCGGTCAAATTCTTTAGAAGAAAATAAGTCGCTGAAGCACCAGAGCATAAAAATATTGCACTTTTTTACTTTACACAATTTTTTTGCTGTGTTGGTACTGTTATGCGTGATAAAAAACTTCTGGCGCGGACATTGAGACAGCCTTTGGTCCGAACGTGCATGAAATCGATTACACAAACTTTAATTAAGTTAAAAAACTGCGCCCATGTTAAATATCGGGATATAACTTGTACTGAAATGCCATTTCTTCTCGTCTTTTTACGATTTTACGAAGCCCCATTAGGGGCCGCGCATATACTATATTCAGTATATCAGGCTTTTTTATTATTCCTTATATATATTTTTATATATAAGGAATAATAAAATATTCCTTATATATATATATATATATATATTTATGAATATATAGCTTTTAGTTTTAAATATTTGAAACTAGATTGTATTGGATTACTAAAATTATTATTATTACAAGACTAGTGCGTCTAGTTCTTCTGAATACGCGAGGTGACATCACTTACAGTCCTGGCCTCAAGTAGTGTCCCTTCACTCGGAGTTGACACGAAGTCTACTCCAAGTTTACTCGCAGTTGTAATGAATACCTCAGCGAGAAAAGTTGGAGTGGTCCGAGTAAAGTTTTGTGACCTTTGCTAACCTTTTGACCTAGCACATATACGTAAGTACGTAGCCTGCAAGCTAAATTCTTAAGCACGTATGTATTTACCCGTATGCTAACAGCAGTAACCCTAGGTTGGCCTCACTGGAAAATTTTTCCACACGATACTCGCACGAACACTCGAAGTCACTCGCACACGCACGCACGAAGTACACTATTTGAGGCCAGGACTGTAGTTTTTAATGACAACGTTGCAAGTTTGACGATAAAATAATATTAACTATGATTACAACTGTACTTAATTTTGCACTATGAAAAAATAGTCAGAAAAATTGAAAAAGCTACACCGACCCAGAATCACCCACCACTGGTTTTAAGTAACAAATATATACAAACCACACGTTAACCCACTGCGCCCCCGGTGCTCTTGAAAAGCTTGGTTCAAAACGTTCATAGTTTATATGCATTATAGTTATAGTTGTTGTTGTTGTTTGTTGCCTAAATTATTCATTTAACCATGAAGCTATTTTATTATTAAGGCGACAACATCAAAAACAAGGACACATTTTGTGACAGGAACAAAGACAATCTATGAACAACTGCTACAATCATTCCAGTTGATTCTTTCGCATACACACCTGAGTCAATGTTGGGTTGTGCAAAAAGTCACACTTCAGTTTGCAGTTTCTAAGCCTTAAAGAACGTTCACGTGGGGTCAAATTTAAAGCCAACATACATGCCAGAGCACATGCCATGCAAAATCCCATACAACGTATCACTGACAAAACGGTATCGATACCACGCTTAAAATGTTTTACATAACGTAAACTCTATGAACGCAAAACTTTTCCACATTTTAATGCTCTGTAGATGTTTACTCTTAATATTAAAGATGACTATTTTTTTTTGAATTTACCAAATTTTTTTACAAACTCAATGTTCACTCTAAACCAAACAAACTGTGAATACAAACGACAGTGAAATCGAACACAAGTTAGTTCTGTTATTGGCTTATGTTTATATTCAAATTGCTAAATTGTGGTTTATCTTCAAGGGCAATTTTAGCAGAGGTTAATCAACTTCTTACCAAGCACGTCTTTTGAGTAGCTAATTTTTATATCAGACACAATTTGTAAAGTTGAGGCTCGGGTAAACTATGTATGAAGTCCAAAATAATCCTAAATAGTTTGCTGTTCCAATAGAACAGGTACACGCGGCTTTAGTGACAATACACACAAGTACGAGTCTGCATTAATATTGAGCACTTTAGTTAAATAGTTCAGTTTTTGGCAGAATTTAAGTTCTGTAAATCTTAAATATTTTTTTGCATCAAACTCTATCGCACTCTAAACCCCGGTTCATACTTCGTGTTTTGTGTTTTGTGTTGTTGTGTTTTGTGTTTTCACCCAGTGTTTTGTGCTTTCCTGTTCATCTCCGAAATTTTTGATCGTCTGTGATTTTGTGTTTTGTGCTTTGTGCTTTTCAGCCTGTATTTTTAGACAAGAAAATTTTGTGTTTTTGGAATCATGTTGAACATTTGTGTTTTGTGCTTTTCCAGAGTGCTTTTGTGTTTTTGTGTTTTTGTGGTCAGCGCAATCCAGTTTACTCAAAAGCACAAAACCACAAAACACACGTCACGTACTTTTATTTTCCAATCGGATTAAACTGTAAAAAATAAGATTGTAAGCCCTTTATTTGAAGAAAATTTGTTTGTTACATTGTGTTATTAGTTAAGTGTATACTTATACTTATACTTATCAATACTTATTGCTCATGGCAGTGTTGTCAGAATATAATTTATTTTTAAATCGTAACGAAAAATTTCGCTTTCTGACGGACTGTATTAAAAGTTTGTTTAATGTGTATCTTCCTCAGCTATCCTAAAGTTTATGATGAACTAACACAAATCAATCCTAAAATGTAACAAAGTATAATATAAAAAACTTTAAAAATTTAAATAAAATTTCATACTGTCTAAAAAATTCTAAAAAACTATATAATCTAAAATTCCGAAGAAATCAAATTTTTCATAATTTACAAATTTAGTATAGTACAAAAAAGCTTGAAAAGAAAACGATAATTTTGATTGGATAGACACAAAAACACAATTTGAAAAGATGACAATTACCCATGTTTTGAAAACACACCGAAAGCACAACAAAAACACAAAAGCACAAATCAAAAACACAAAACACAAGAGACTATGTATGAACCGGAAAACACAAAAGACAAAAGCACAACACACGAAAACACAAAAACACGAAGTATAAACTGCAAAAACACAAAAAGCACAAGTCAAAAACACAAAACACAAAAGCACAAAGAATCAATCGGAGAACACAAAACACTAAAACACAAAACACGAAGTATGAACCAAGAAAGCACAAAACACAAAGCACAAAAACATGAAAACACGAAAACACGAAAGTAGTGAGAAAATGGCGCTTCTGGGACCTCCCGGTGCCGGTCCCCTGAGGATGTCAATCAAATTTTGATTGACATCTGATAGCTTATCAGATTTGATTGATAAGATATCAATCAAATCTGATTGTTGTGAGGGGGGGGTTTTTCTTTAATGTTTGCCGCCTTATTTACAAGCCCCCCTTGAAATTTTGAAAATTTTCAAATTTTTACAGCGGAATTCCTTTGAAAACGCCGCCTCGTACCCCCCTAAATTTAAATTGTGAAACCGCCTGGGGCATCCTCCCAAGCTAAGCCCCGCCTCTCGTTCTTGGCGGTGCCCGCCTCACACGTAAGCCCCGCCTTCCCAGCTAAGCCCCGCCTTCCCCCACACCCAAGCCCCTCCTTTTCCTAATCAATAAGGCCCGCCTTCCCCCACGCCCAAGCCCCTCCCTTTAATCAATGTAATCATAGCCCTGGAGAGGGCTGGTGGGGTATAAACATGCTGTCCCGCTGATGCTGCTGCTGGTCCCACTAATGCTGCTGCTGATCCCGCCCTCCCTTTTAAAACCCTATATTAATCAATTAGCCCTGAAAAGAGCTGGTGGGATAACTACACACAACCCAGCGCTGGCCCCGCTGGTCTCGGGAGGCTCCGGATGCTGGTCCCACTGATGCTGCTGCTGGTCCCGCTGCCACTGCTGCTGGTCCCGCTGATGCTGCTGCTGGCCCGCCGCCACTGCTGCTGGTCTCGCTGCTGATTCCACTGCTGGCCCGCCTGCTGATGGTTCCACTGCTCCACTGCTGCTGCTGCTCCAACTGCTGGCCCCGCTGCTGGTCCCTCTGCTGTCCTGACTGCTGCTCCCGGTGGACTGAATGCTCCCAGGGCTGGGCATAGCCACTAGCCCGCGCAAGGCCCTTCTTCCATAGGGCGAAAAACCGTCTCTGCTGGCCGTTTATATGCAATGTGTGTTTCCAGAACGAAAGCTAAATTGTGTTTCCAGGACGAAAGCTATGAGCTGCCTACTCGCCATTGGTGTACCATTTTTTTGTTCTGTCTTTGCAAACCCGCAGGAAACCCATAAAAGAGTTGTTTATATTATGGAGGCATAAAATATTAAAATAAGATACTTTTTACACTTTTCAGACATCCAGAGACATCGTCTATTCTTGAAGAAAATCCAAAGAGTTTATCATTGAATATTGAACTTAAAGAAGTTCGCGACCTGACTTTTTGCGGGCATTTGGAAACCAAAAAAACAACTGAACATTTGTCACAGAAAAATTTAGAACGAATTAGTAGAAAATTAGACTATCAACTAATATTGGATGCTTTAACTCCGCCTGGGGACAATATGGAAACTTGATATGATGGCTAATCCATTTTTGTTGACATTGAACACTGGGTTGTCGGCGAAACAAAATTGATAAAATATTTTCGGCTGACTGCACCAAATCGGATTAACTGACAAACGTAAACCGAGTTAGCTCAGGTTTAACTTCGTTATATCAATAAATCACTGAGGTTTAGCTGCAATTTAGGTGGGATTAAACTAAATCTCTTAGTTTAGCTCCAGCTCAGACTTAAGTTAATTTGGTGCAGTCCACCGATTGTCTAATATTGCTTCTATTGAGTTTTGAATCAGTGAAGACAATTAACCCAGCGTTCGAAGTTATTGTTTTCGTGCTGCTTTTTTGTTATTAGTTCTGAGTGTGTTGCACCAAAATTTAGCACCGATGTAGGCTAGCACCAACCAGGCAAACGTTCGCCAAAGAAGCCGAGATTTGATTGGTATTAATTTTGGGCAAGACACCCATATTATATAATTTTGTTATTCAGTAAAACTGTTGACGTTAAGTGTGTGTGTGTTCGTATTCGCGAAAATACAAGGTGGATTCATGATTACACTTGTATGTATGTCCGTTCAGGGTTCAGCCAGCAAAATTACAAAAGTTTACGAAAAATAACGAAATTTCCCAGTGCCCCTGTCCCATGTGAAATTCTAAATCGGCTATCGTTGCGTGAGGAAACAGCTACTGTGTAAAAAACACGGGAAATTTTATCCGGGGCGATGATTCACCTGGCGGTGTTTTATCTGGGGTATGAATTGATCCCGCCCTTAATTTTCTCAGGACTTCAACCCGTAGGCCGTGAGTCGTGACAACTGACAACGCCATCAATAGCCTAGATAGATTGTATAAGTTATGTACGTTACGTTGTTACTATATATTGTGATTTTTTGTGCTTTTGCCACCTGAAAAGTGAGAAACGAAATCTTGCCCCCTGAATTTGTCCTTACCTATCTCAGGTGTCCCTACCACAGTTTAACACTGGGGGGGCGGGCGGGACCCCCCAGATTTTTGATTTTGGTACAAGGGCAAGCAAAATTAGAGCCACGGTTCAAGGGCAAGCAAATTTTTTTATAAAACTTGTTTTTAAATATTTGAATTTTTAACAAATTCATGCAGTTTTAACTAAATTTTGGTCAAAATTTTCAAAAATTTTCAAATTTTACGCCAAAAATAGGTATTTTGGCCACATTTTTGAAAAAATCGGTAATGTTTCGCTAAAACACGGTCACTTTTTGTCTGATTTGGTACAAGGGTAGTCAAAATGTCGGTACAGACATTTTGGACCCCCACGCTAATGTATGGTCCCTCTCTACTGACAACACAACCCTGAGTCCCGGGTACGTACGAAGTACGAACTTACTTACGTAAGTAAGTACGAATCAAGGCTTCAATGTGTTTGTTCAATCAGCATTTTGCATACTTACCTATGCATGCTACAGTATAAACAAAGCAGGGACAGTGAGGGTAACACGACTCGTAGTATAAACATGTTTAATTAATCACAAGACATGTTACGGCGTACAATAAACTTTGCTCGACTTTCATTCATTTCCAGGCTAATTGTCATTTATCAGTCAAAAAGTTTAGGGTTATTAAGTGAAGTTTAAGTACTGCAGCGATTTTTACAGATGAAATTTCAATACCTAGTGTTTACTTACGTGTCAAGCGAGTGTACATAGGCCGAGGCGTACCTACCTTTGTTTACTTAAACCTTGTTTAATAGGTTTATTCCAGCTCGATACATTTAAATATATACATTTAAAAGAAAAGAAAAGTTAGTTGGATTTGTCCAGTTTTTTTGATTTTTCAAGCATGTTACCGTATTACGTCAAAATAAAGCCACAGCCGTGAATAAAGCCCCAGGGAAGGATGCTCACGAAATAATTAAAACCTCAGCCTTAAATAATGTCCCAGGTAAAGCCATTCACGGGGGGCTTTAATCAACATAATACGGTATGTTTCAATAAGTTTGATTTGCAACAAATGTTTTGAATGATAGTTCAACTGGCCGAGGCCGTCACTGAATCGTTTGGAATGTCCAACTGTGCCGAATGATAAATTGGCTGTTGCACAAAATCCGAACCATCGAAAATGCGACGCACATCTGACATGCTGCTTATTTCGCCACGAGCTGCTTCAGCTTTTCTTCGTTGCAACTCCAACACTGCTTCCAATTCCACGTCTCTGTGATCGTACTAAAATAACACAAGCATCTATGGCTCTATTGCTATTCTCATCAGACAAATCGATAATAAACAAGCTCAGCATTCGAGGTGACTACGCCATTTTTCGCAGGTAGGTAGGTACGAAACGAACAATCTTTCGGACATACACGGGCATGGACTCGGACAGGTACACGTACAACTAGTAACTACAGACAGTTCTGGGCTATGAACTAATTACTGAAGCTGCTGAAATGAAAGAAAGAAAGAAAGAAAGAAAAAAGAAATTTTGCAATCCTTAAGGCTATCTTGTTTTTTTTCACCTATTTTGGCTACTGAACAGCGAACGGACATACGCTTTCTATAAGTGGATTCATAAAAAATATGAATCCACTTTTTTAAACCGAAGCCAAGCCATCAACAGTCATTTTCTGCTCTCCTTTTCAGCTTACGTTGATTCTTCCATAAACAACATTAAAAATACCTACTCCACACAAGTTTCGTTGCACCAAAATATGGCTGTACAATCGTCGCCCTTCCTCCACTCCACAGAATTCCTCCAATTGCGTTTTGGTCAGCGACAACAGCATTGCCCCATTCTGTCCTGTCATCAGTCGCTGTGTCCTAAAAATAATGACTACGCCTCTGATACACTGGGTTTTCGATGCGAACATATATACTGCAGTTGCAGTACCAACCAACCAACCAAAATTACTTGATAAGGGTAAACTAGTACAGAGTACAGAACAGACTGCGGAGTTAAAGCGGAATCGATGTCACTTAATTCTAGAGACTGGAGACTGGAGACAAACTATATCTATCACTCCAGAGTCGATTGCCTCCGCCTCCGCTTTGACTCCGAAGTTTTTAGCCAGTAATTCTGGTCGGTAGTGTATATTTTCATTCGCCATTTTGCAATGTGTTGGTTGTCCTCCTAGGTCCCTCCACTAACTAATTTTCCTGTACTGAGAAAAATATTGTTTTTCAATGTTAATTTTTTACCTTGCCGAAAAATAGCGTTGTCGCAAAAATTCCAAAACATCTTCCGGCGATGAATGTTCATTGATTTGTTTGACGGCTCCATCCGAGCCATCCCATATTGGTCTTTTCTTCAGTATCTGTCCTTTTCTGTCCAACGTTTCATGAAGCTCTTCTTGAAACTTGTCGCGATTGTTACCTACAATTATTGCTGGTACTAGACTACTAGCAAGAGTACATAAAAGGACATACTTAGTTTAGTACTCTTGGTACTAGTAGGTACATATGTAGGTAGTAGGTAAACTGGGCCAGTGAGGGTATGAATATTTAAAACAAAATGCTTCATTCGTTCTTCTAAAAAACATTTTAGAATAAGATCAAAGATCAAGACAACTGATCTGATTAAATACAAGGAAGTTTTGCTTGGTTATAAAACAGTTTTTTATGACAGACAATAAACCTAGAATAATTAAATTATCGACAACTTAGTTTTAGTTAACTCAAATATATATTTTAGCTACTATTCATAGAAAAAAATTAACAAAAAATTGCATAAATGTTGCTTAAAATTACATAAATAAATGAAATACACAGCAATATCGAAAATAAAAAATAAAACTAAAAACATTTAAACCTTTCTTTGACACTTCAGTAGATGTGCTCAAATTGGAAACGGTATCAGAGGCTGGTGCTGCATTTTGATGATTATTTTGATTTTTGGGCTTTACGAGAGGTGATTGGTTTCTTGGCGAGTCAAGAGCTGTTTTGATGGCCAACAGTGCTTCTCTGTGCTGCTGATGCTTTTCTGGCTTATGACGGATCGGCGGTGGACTATCCTCGTTGTAATCTTCCACGCCATCGGCCTGCACCGCGTGATCCACCGTCGGTGGTTTACCTAAAAGCCAAATTGAGACATGACTAGCCAGTCACTCAAATGTACTGATTGGTGATTGTTTAATGAACCAATCAGGGTGATCTAGTTTTTGATAACATTCAGAGACTTCAGACTTGACTAGTTTTGATACTACACCCTGCAAATAGCAGACAGCCCTAGGCATTGGTCACTGGGCAGTAAGTCTGTATAATTAAGGTGTGAACGTGAGGTCAGCAAAAAATACGTGTCATTTATTTCTACTTTGTTTGTACTTTGTAGTCACGGGATGATGTAAACTTTAGTGAGTTTAAAGAAAGAGCGAGCAGATTTTAGTTCTTCTTCTTGACATGTCAGGTAAACTGGCAACTTCCGCATTAAAGACGTAAACGCTTTTTGACCAGTGCTGGAAATAACAATTGGATAAGTTTTTCAACGTGTGAAGGTAACTTGAATTTAGACCAACTTGTCAGTTTTGATTTACAGTTAACCCTTTGACGCCCAGAGGTTCTCTCTCTAGGCAGCCAGACTTTAGACTCTAGGCAGCCAAATTTTTCGATGACGAACTTTCGATGACGAACATTTGTCTTTTGATAAATCACTGCTGAAAAAACAAATGTTCATCATCACAAATGTTTCGATCAATCCAAAATTCTCGATGACGAACATTTTCGATGACGAACATTTGTCTTTTCAACGATGAACATGTATTTTCGATGACGAACATTTGGTTGTTTGATGACGAACATTTGTTTTTTTGATGACGAACATTTTTGATGACGAACACTTGCGTTTTCGATGACCAACATTTTTGATGACGAACATTTTCGATGACCAACATTTTCGATGACGAACTTTTGATGACGAACATTTTCGATGACGAACATTTTGTTTCAATAAATCGGGCCCTGAAGTTTGCCTACACATACGTATTCTCCAAAAAATAGAGCTAATTTTTCTGTACTAAAATCCACTGGGATAACTTTCAGAAGCCAAAAAGTAGCTAACGAAAAACTAGTTTGAAAAATAGTGTATTTTTGTCAATATTGGTCAACGTATTTTAGAAATTTTTTTAGAAAGGTGCACATACAACTACACATACAACTTTTTAAAAAGTTGCACCTAGCAATTCGCTATACAAAACTGTTTTAAAAAGTACCAAAAGCCATATAGAATTTTTTGGCATACCGGTTTAAAGATTTTTCCCATTGAAAAATTGGGTGAAATTTCAAGTTAATCAAAATTTGACGTTATATACATCAAATGAAAGCTAGTTTGATTTTAAACAACTTTTCTTCTTGAGTCAACCAACGAAAACTTGACTGACAAATTTTATCGCCCAGTCGGTTATTCAGAGCGCCACCTTAAGGCATCCACCATGTGGGGTACCTGAGGTTCCCAGTGCGCATCAAAGGGTTAAGCCTTTTTTGGGCCAAAGGTTTTGTTGTTTGCTATTTAACAAACATCATAAATTAAGATCATTTAAAAAACATTGTACGTTTAGATTACGAACTCACGACGTCAAGACGATGGGATAGAAGAGAATTTTTCATTGCCAACTAATTAATACTTTAAGAATGAAAATCCGTTTGGGCATTTAAGTTTCCACTATCAGGTGATACAAAAAAGATGGTCGATTAATTAGTGACGGCTAAGTTATTGCGGTTTCTTTAAAGGCGCTAGTGATTCACTATTGGGCCGATTCACATTAGGCTTCTCTACTATATTTACGCTGATTAAAAAAAAGTTACGTAACATTAATTGTCACTTATAAACTCATTCTAGGTACTCAAATTCGCGTTTCTTTTCTTGAACTGGACTTGTCCACAGCCTTTTCTGTAAGCTTACGGTACAATTTATGTAGCAAGTGTGGACAAATATTTTTCCACATTCACTGTAAAAAAAGTTAACATCCACAGTGGTATGGTCCAAACATATTGGTTGACGTGTGCAAAAACCTCCTAAAACGATTTTTACATTTGCATAAGTCCTCAAGTTGGAAATGCCAAAAATGAGAAAAATGCGTTGAAATAAAAATGCCAGTTTTTTCAGTAAGCAGAATTTCACTCTTTGGGTTAGATTTTTAAGTTGGCTCATTAGGCAAAAATTTAAATAATAAAATGAACCAAGGGTTTATAGAGGTCGAGATATAAGAAAATCAGAATATCAGGCGAGATCAGATGATAATATTACCATTTTCTGTATCAACAAAAATTTTTGACGGTTTGTGGCTAGTGGATTTGTTCGATTCATACTCGTTCATATCCTTGTCCGTACCGTGTATCTTTTCCTTAAGCAAATCTAATGATACTACCCGGTTGAGCCGAAGTCTGTATGAGATAAGTTTTGTTCAATTCCGTTTTGAGTGTAAAAAATTAGGTCTATGTTTCACACTAGCTTACCGAAAATTGTCCTTGTCACTGTCCTTATCTTCTTGAGGACAAGTATAAACCGGGCTGTTTAGTAGGGCAAAAACATTAAACTTTAACTTTAACTAAAATTAAAAAAGTTAGAGGTCATACTTTAACTTTAACTTTAACTACAAAAAAGTTAGAGGTCTTACTTTAACTGTGACTTTACTTAAATTAAAACACCCTTACTTTAACTTTATCATTAAAGTTATTTAAAAAAGTTACATAAAAGTCATTGATTTTGGGCTTACTTTAACTTAAATTAGCACCGGCGCCTTACTTTAACTGTAACTTTAACTTGAAGTAAAGTCTTTTTAACTCTAATGGAAATGGTCTAACTTTTTTGCCCTTGAATTCGAAAAAATTAGAGAACCTAAAATTTTTACTTTTACAGGTATAGTACCATTTTTTACTGGTAAAGGTTAGCCGTCCGGTTCATATATACTCGTCCATGTCTGAAAAAGATTGTCCGTAAGCCAGTGACTATTAACTACAGTCATGTGCTTCAAATCTGTCTAAAACCCACTAATGTCGTCGAAGCTAGGAGCATGCGATAAGATTTAATATTTCTTAAGCTTACCTAAGCAAATTAGGCTAAGCATGGCTACGGCACAGCTAACGGCGAAAATAAAGCGACTTTCAACGTGCTTCTAATTAAATATTGAATTAGGAAAAAAGAAGAACTTGTGTTTTCTAGCCGGAATAAAAAATGCCATTTATAGCTGCACCTCTGTTGAAGATTTTTCGAGAATTCTGGACGTCTGCTTAAATCAGAAGAGGGCTCCGGTAAAAAATCACTTCAGTTGGAGGTATCTTTGCTTAACAGATGTTTTTCGTGTTTTTTAGGAAAGCATATTTCCGATGCAATAATAAATTAAAATTCTGTTCCGTGACTTACGAGTAAATGCAAGCCGCGCGTCGGAATGAAATTTGGAAAGTGCTGTGTGAGTGTGCTTGGCTATTAAAAACGTTTTAAAATTTTATGGTTCATAAGTACAGCAGTGGAAAAGTTACATACAAAAGCGCTTAAAAAGTGTGTTAAACAGTTATTACTGAAGCTAAATCCATAACTAAAAGGTACGACCCCATATTCATTATAACGTGAATTTGGTGACGAGTTTAGTTGGCCGTTTGTTCCGTGGGTGATATATACATAATATAGGCTACTGCATTTTGGGGGATGCTCTGAGACCTGAGTGCACTGAAACAATTGTAGGATGCGCTAAAATTACGCTCATAAGGGCATATCTGTAAGACTGAGAAATTATACATTTATCAATAAGATTTGACGGATTGCACTTAAGGTGGTAGTTGCGTTTTCGAGGTTTTTGTGATTTCTATGTAAACTTTGCGCCACCAGTACTCAAGTTATAAGTGACGCCTGAGCAGGAATTTTTAGGACAGTACTGTAAAGGTCAAAATCCCCAGGCATGTCTCTCACTTTTTCGAAATTTCACCTGTGGACATTTTTAGAGGGTTTTAATTACAAAAAAATATCTTAAATTTTCGGTGCGTTTGCTTTTCAGCTATTTTCTCAGTAAATTGACTAGTTATTTAAAAAGTGGGGGACATGCCTGGGGATTTTAAACATGTCAAAAGGCTTACCAACTTTAAGCCCCAACAGGTAATCGTATGATTCAGAGCTGTGGCGCAAACTTTTCGTAAAAAATTGTACTATTTTGGAAAGGACCTTTCTTTAGTCGCTTATACTGGAAACAAAATCACAGGTTAAATTTCAATGCATGGCATACATTTAGGAAACATATTGTTCTACCTAATGCAAAAGACCGCTTGTGATTAGAATTTGTAAACGCTGAGCTATGGCTTTTCAAAAAAACACCTAAAAACGCAATTACCCCCTTAACGAATTTGACGGATTGCAGATTAACTGCAGCTGCAAAGTGCCAAGTGAAACAGAAACAAAAACAGCAAACACTAAAAGTGAGACAATCTACTGTTAGTGGGGGGGAACGTGGGGGGTGAGGGGCAGAACGAACATCTGCCTCCTACTGCCAACCCTATTTGCACAATCACACCGCACTACTGCAGAGTCTTACTTCTGACTCTTCTTACAAATCTAACTTGTCACATGGCCTCTATGTAATTAACCGTGCTACAAATCAAATGCTGATATGATATCAAATGTTCGCCGTTGAAAATGTTCGTTCTACAACAAACATTTTGCTTTGATAAATCGGATCCAGATTATTTATAACTAAAGAGATGATGATTTCCTATTTTCGTCGGCCAGGGGCCTGTTGCATAAACAGTTCGATAGGCGAAATAGGTCCAATAGGTTGGTAGCTATTGAACATTTTGCGTTGCATAAACCGATAGGTAGATAGTCAACAGTCGATAGGTTCAACTCAACAGGCAATTTTCAGCACTACTTTATTAGGTAGTTTGCGAAAGGTGCGATAGGCAATCGTTGCATAAAGAACCTATCGCCTATTGCACCTACTGAACATTATCCATTTTTGACGATAGGTGTATAGGATACCTATCGTCACGCAATTTCTTACACTGCAGAGAAGCTGTCTGTATGATTTTTTGCAGTGTTACAGAAAAGAATTATATCTAACGGTATGCAAAATTTTGTTACAATTGGCTTCGTAAATCTCGAGTTATAAATGAAAACTTTTCATGGATAATTTTTATAAGTCTGATTAATAAATTCAAGCTTTTATCAAAAATTT